>ML284588.1:18949-131041 GCA_005239495.1 Nicotiana undulata
GGGGGGGGGGGGGGGGTCGCATAGCAATGGCATCTCCGAGGCCTGCATAAAATGAAAGTGAGTATTTCACTAAGAAACTCAAATTTGCAAACAATAAAATTCACTATGGTTTTTTGTCTCCCATTGACCTTTGGACAAATCACGCCAATTGCGCTCGGCGTATGAAAAAGTAGAGGCCAGTTGCCGAACCTAGCCCGGGAGGTTCGGAACCGCACAAGGAAACCAAGCAACTACTGCATCATCATAAAGAATTAGGCGGTCGCATAACAATGGCATCTTCGTTGCCTGCATAAAAATAAAAGTGAGTATTTCACTAAGAAACTCAAATTTGCAAACAATAAAATTCACCATGGTTTTTGGTCTCCCATTGACATTTGGCCAAATTACGCCAATTGCGCTCGGCATATGAAGAAGTAGAGGCCAGTTGCCGAACCTAGCCCGGGAGGTCCGGAACCGCACAAGGAAACCAAGAAACTACTGCATCATCATAAAGAAATTAGATTGAGAAAGGGATGAGATCGAGAAAAAAAGAAAAATCAGAGTATTAGATTACTATCGATAAACCTGTACTTACGTTTCATGTTCCATTCCTCGGGGAATAACATCCTTTCAACAGGAATCAAGTCGGAGGTCCTGATTTGAACAAACAGGCTCATCCATCATCGATCCTTGTCTGCATCGATACTAGAGAAGAAAGATTTCAAAAATCGGCATTGCAGCTTTATTAAGCCACCTCGATAAAGGCGAGGGTTGTATAGCCTGATTAGATGGTCGAGGGTAAAAGACATCCCTTCAACCTTGCTCGAGAAGTATCTAATCAGATTAATGATTCGCTAGAAGGAGGGGTAAATTTGACAAATCGTCACTTGGTAATGTTGGAAAAAAATCAAGAATGGCTAGGTATTTGGGGTCCAAGGAAGGATCTACAGGACCCAACGTGAACAGATAGGTGTACACGCTCAGGTACCGTACTTTGTGAGTAGTAATGTCCTCATCAGAGGAATGGATCACCACGTCTTTTTTATCCCAATTACAATCTATTCTCAACTGCTTAAGCTCGGCTTTGGTTATCAAATTGATATACCGAGACATAGACTCACATCAACCCGAGACTTAAGTGGGTCTATCGATTTTGAAATGGGAGGATGTTTCGCATGTCCCAGGAATACACTCCTCGATACGAGGTGGCACCACCGCCTTACTTTTGGACTGCCGTGATGACGAAGAGGCTTTATCTTTCTAGGGAATGGACTTAGACATTTTGGCCATTAGAGTTGTTGAATTTAGAAGAAAAGAAGAAGTTGATGATGGAATAAGAACGAGTTGAGAGAAGGGTAAGCTTAGAGAAATTGAGGAAAACTTATGAGGTTTTAAGAATGCTTTGAGAAGTAAAGTTTGCAAAATTAAGAAGTAGGTCTATTTATAGAGGGCGACTAAGCATGTTGGAGAAGCAAAATGGCCGACCATTAGCCGCCTTCAATTAATGGCCTTGGGAAACTGTATAGACACGACATTTCAATCACATCAGTTGTTGACGTCACGAGGCTAGAATCGTGGTTGAGGCATTGAAGGGTCAAGAATCAAATCATTTCTTATCATTCTATTCTATAAAAAACGGGGACTAATTGTATACGGTCAAAATTACTGACCCCGAATTTGTAGGCTCGAGAAGTAGCATCGAGTTTAGAAGTTCGATAAAGACCAAGCTCGGGCACAAAGGTTAAATAGGAGGCTCGAATACCTAGCTATCGAGGAACATCAGAGCCAATGCGACTGATTCCAAGATAGTGCCGTAACAGGTTTGTTACAAAAGGACAAGATTCTCGCCACGTCCCCAAGGTCATGGCGTAAATTCCGGGATATTTTTTTGTAAAAATCCGTACTAGGTGGTTGCACAGGTGTCCCAATAAGATTCTTTACTGTAAATAGAAATTTACCTTATTTAGGATTTTTCCTCCTATATAAAGGGGACTCCAATCATTTGTAAGGATCATCATCATTGGCA
This sequence comes from Nicotiana undulata, assembly GCA_005239495.1. Lineage (NCBI taxonomy): Eukaryota > Viridiplantae > Streptophyta > Magnoliopsida > Solanales > Solanaceae > Nicotiana > Nicotiana undulata. Next base: position 20,955 of record ML284588.1, read on the forward strand.
AAGAATATACTTTCTACTTTTCGCTCATTGTTCATCAAAATTGTCCTTTAAACTTTATTATTCTTGCTTTACTGTTCTTGATTCACCTCGAGGTCACCGAGCTCGAGGTCGATACTGCTTAAATAACAGTGGTTTGGTTCACTTATTCCTTTCATTTATACCTTACATTTATTGTTAATTAATATGCATAGAACTAGATCACATATTTTTAAAACCACAGACTAAATATAATTGTTGCTCGTATTTTCGAGATAAACAGTGTTCATTTCAAATTAGAATCTTGCACTTCATTAATTGCGTTGGAATATAAACCCCATTAATTTGAAATACTATTTTCAAGAGTACAAAATGATTTAACTTGTTAGGTTAATCACTTGAGCCTTAAATTTGATGCTCTCATATACCGAACAAAACATCACAAGACATCACAAGTTGCATGTATATATATATGAGTTTAATTTATGTGCACCGATAATATATAACTTTTTTATAGCATCATGTTCAGATGACCTACAAGTAACTCATTAAATCCTTAGCTTAATCATTTTCATTCATCTAATCCAGCCAATTAATTAACGCTGCAGAAGATCAGGACCAGCATAGAAACTCGTTTTTATTTTTGTCGTTCTCCCTACTACGAGCTACCAAGGGACACTTTGAATTGCGTTTAGTGATGAATTTACAACAAACCTCATGGGTTTTGGGGATTTAAACATGCTAAATAATTACTTCAAAATGGTGTCATCATTTCCTTATTTTCTTTCATCCATGCGATTTGTTCCATTTTTGTTATACATGTCAAATTAGGTTTAATATCCTTTTTTGCTTCATGTGTTTTGTCTGCAAAACGTCAAATCTGATCCTCGCGACATACATAAATATTTCCCAAAGTTAAGGTGAAATCAATTTGTAGCACAAGTGCAAAACTTTTTCTAAATATTGGTGTTAACACCTAGGTTGTGTGGACCTCAAGAACAACAACAACAACCCAGCAAAATCCCACAGGTGAGAGATCTGGTGAGGGTAGTATGAACGTAGACCTTACCCCCACCCCGATGGAATAGAGATGTTGTATCCGATAGACCCTCGGCTCAAGAAAACGAACAAGACAAAAATAGACAATATATTAGTGGTTGTTTCTTTAATTCAAGTTTTAACTTGTGACTTGTTGTAGCTATCAATTGACCCTACTGTCCATGCTATGCTTGGGAAAGTCATGTTTAGATTAGAGTAGAATTAAAGAGAGTTTGTTTCTGAACCCGTGGCTCGGGGACTGATTTCGCGGTTAAGATAGGAATATACCTAACACTCTAGCTTAGTTGAATACTGTATTATATTTGTTCATGATAGACTCAACACTATATGAATATAGGGTTGATATATTGTGGATAGGTGAATGGTATTGTGGGAACATACTATTCATATAAACGATCCGGTCAATTATCAACCATAGATAATCTCGATTAACAAGTGTGATTATTGAACTTAATAGGATTGTTAAACCAACCATAACCATGGAATCTTCATCTCCGTTGAGCGAAATCCGAAAACACACGTTTTCATCCTTGATAAATTAACTAATTTTAGTTTGCTAAGTTAACGATTAATCTATGTCTCAGTGGGAACATCTGACTTTCGAGTCACTTCATTACTTGAGGGCCACGTATACTTGCATGTACTTGAGGAACAAACAAGGTTTTGGCGCCGTTGCCGAGGACTGAATCACTAGATATGACAGGTAATGAAAATCGATCACTGATACAGGCTGCAAGGCCTAATCTTGCTAATATGACTCAGGCTATAGTGAAATATGATATAACGGGTCACTTTGAGCTCAAACAATACATGGTACAACTGATTCAGTCCACAGGGCAATATATGGGTCTATCTCATGAAGATCCACAATGTCACATTCAAATATTATTGGAAATTACGGATACTTATAATTATCTGAATGTTTCCAAAGACTACGTCCAACTGAAGTTGTTTCCCGTTTCACTGCTGGGGGAAGCCAAAAAATGGTTGCAGAAGGAGCCTGCAAACTCAATCCACACTTGAGATGATCTAGCACGAAAATTCTTAATCAAGTTTTTATCCACTAAGAAGACAAAGTCGCCGAGGAGCCAGATTCTTGGGTTTCAACAACGAGATGGAGACTCTTCGTGAAGATTGAAAAAGATACAAGAAACTACTCATAGACTGCCCACATCATTGTCTTACCCACCAATTTTTATGTTCGTTTCGATATTCGGTGGCTTATTTGCATAAGGTCCTAGATATGGCTCGAGGTCCGACCTTGAGCCTCCCTTACGTTCAACCTTGAGGCAGTATGGGCTCGGGGTCGGCATGGGGAAACGACACGAAGATTGATGCAGACAGCTCTGTAGTAGAGTACGAATCCGTACTTAGACATTAACTAGCCGAATCAAGCAAGATCTTTGTAATAAATGTGAATGTACTATATTGGGATTCTCCCTCATATATAAAGGGGACCCTATCCATTTTTGTAAAGACACAATATTGGATATAAGGCACAAGAACATTCTCTGCTTTATTACTAAAACATTCTCTATTTCTCTTTACTAGCTCATTTACTCACATTTATTGCTTTCTATTAATTGTTTTTCATTTATAGCTCATTATTGATCATAAGTAGCATATCCTGAAGACTGTAAGCTAGTTACAGCCTTATCGACCATCTGACGATAGCCCCGAGCCTCAACCTTGAGGACCCTCGAGGCCAGTATCGAACGTTCGAGCTAAGGCATTCTGGTTTGCTTTTCTTCGAGTTTCTAACTGCTCTTGCTCTATTCTGTCCTAACACACTTAGATTCAACTGCTTAATAACTAGTGCTAAGATAAATCACATATTTTTAGAACCACTTGATCAAATATAATTGTTATTACCGTTTTCAAGGTAAACAGTTTGGCGCCCACCGTGGGGCAAAAAATAATAGTGATTGTTTTAGTGATGGTTCGCTGAAAAATGTAAGTTACCTTTCACACCTTTTCTTGCCCAAGAATCTTTGATTTCAGGTCAGATGGCAGACTCAGCAAATACGTATGAGGGTAGCATCCTTGAAGACTTCGGGAAGAACGATATAGCCGCCCCGAATGCTAGCATACCACTGCAAGACCGCAGTAGTACGCTGGAGTTAACCCTTGAGAATACAGGATTGAGCGGCGCCCACCATGATGATAACAGTTCCCACACTGGTAGGGATCCGCACCGAGAGGATCGACACGGAGCACGAGGGATTGTCGCGCAAAGAGAAGAAGGAGTCAACCTCCGTATGATCTTCGAAATGCTACAAGCACAACAAGCGGCTATCACCCAACTGCAAAAACCGTCAACAAATCTCGAGAACCGTGGCATCAGGAACGACCTCTCGATTACAGCGATTGTCGGAAAGGTATAATGACAATGGACCGGCAACTAACCCCACTATCATAAAGTCACTCGAGAGCCACGTTAAGAGGATAGAATCAAGGCTCCCGGAAAGAGAACCAAAGTCATATAGGGTGAAATATCAACCGTATGCCAGGCATCGGGGAGACGCCGTAAGAAGTGACGCGCCCCAGGCCAACAGAAAGATGGACCGAAGTCAAACCCCCCTAATATCGGTGATCGAACCTAGAACCACAAGATACCCAAAACCGACGAAAGTGCCTCATCATCTGAATGCATGTTCGGTGCCGGCGCTGCAGGTGTAATAGCAGCAATGGGTAGAATCAAGGACACCAGATGGACAAGACCCATATTATCGGATCCTTCATGAAGAAACCCTAATCTTATGTGTGAGTTCCACGGCGCGCATGGCCATAGGACTGAAGATTGCATGAAACTCCGATAGGATGTGTCCTGACTTGTTGGCAAAGGATACCTCAGAGAGTTTGTTGACCGACGAGCCATAGTGCACACTCAGGAAAGAAAGGTAGCCTGAAGAGGCGGAGCGGGTCGGTTCCCAACCAATAATGGGACCGACATTTTCTCGGAAAACCCATGGCCGAGCGAATATCCACGGCAGCAGCAGGATTTGTTCGAGACCAAAAGACATGGCCATGTAAGAAAACTCGGCCAGAATCATGACAGGCCTTCGTCCGGAAACAAGGTACACAATTCCTTACCTACTAAACGCCAGGAGACAAAACTTCTACATCGCTGGTACGTCCCGAAACCCAAACTCTTTTTTCCCATACAACTACTATCCATACAGCCGTATCCACGCTTTAGCAATACACCTACTTCAATGTCTATCGACGGGGCTCGAGTTATTGGGCTGACTGTCCATTTCGCCTGCCGAGCTTGAAGAGCATTATCGAGCTGTCAGCTCAAATGAACTATTAAAATCCCGAATTCGGGCAGATCTTGCTACCAACCAGCAGTTGCCCCGATCGGAGGAGGAACCGATGGCAAAAATGAGTACATCCCTGGGGATACAGACTCTGTTTCCCTGCAGGGGCCCAAACAATTGAGGAATCAGGCTCAACACAGTTCTGAGGTCGCCTACAAGTGGCATAATCAACCAAATTATTAAGGTCGTAAGATCAACTAACAACCAAACTGAATGCGAGGTTATGACTGCAGGTTTGGAGGCGGTTGAAGGGCAGGAGTCGAAGTGTCTAGGGAGAAGCATGTTCCACTCCTAAGCAGTAGATCAAGCAAGGGAGGGCTTCGGAAAAGCAGAACACAGAGGTTCCCGAACACGGTTCTAGTCATGCGACCACCCCGCGGGGAGCGAATCCCAACATAGAAAGCAGGACAAGTGATTGTGTACCCCCTCCCCCCAAAAAACCGTGAAGGAGCCTGCGAAAGTCATCCTGACACCCATCATCCCGACCGAGTAGATAACCAGAGCAGTAACTCCGATGCGCAATTAACCCCAAAAAATAGAAGGAGGATGTCATCAGGCCCGTGCCGATAACGCCAGGTAAAGCTAAACTTACTCTATTTCATGACTAACTATTCCTCAACGTAGGAAGAAACGCGGGGGCAGGGGCTCAGCACAGGACTATATCCTGCTTCGATACCGTCAAGGACCAACCCGTGTGGCAGATCAGGTGAGCAATAGGTTGCAGCCGATCGAAAGCAGGGTCGCCCGAAGATCACGAGCTCGGAAGCAGGGTCTCCCACACCTCATGACCCCCGTATTGATAATCCAGCCGAATTCGAGAGCCGTAATGACATCCGAAATTTGAAAAGGGAGTGAGAAAACGCAAGCCGAGGAAGTCAAAATAAGATGTCAGATCCCATACTTCCTCGAGTCCGGCCTGCCACGAACAATTCAAGCCAACAATGCCACGACCAAAGCCCTTGATATTAACAGATAAATGACGAGGAGCCCCATCAACTGAAATAGCCATCCAAAAACGAGAGGCCACCCCAAAATATTCGCAGTCCTAAATAATGCAAGGCCAAACCAAACCCAAGTTGGGAAGGGACGTACCAAACCCTCGGAGAAATCAGCAAAAACCATACAGGATCGACACCTCGGCAGACGAACAGCCTCCAAGAGAGTTAAACACACCCCTGCCCAGACACTGTCGCTGATAAGGTAAAACCATACTCTCGTTCTCGTTCATATATTCTGAACTAACTTCCACAGATGCCTGGCGGAGGACATCGGGACAGCCGTCAGTTCTGGATGACCCTTGGGATATACTAGCCTACGTTTCACTCTTTTCTTTTGATCGGGTTTTTTCCCTAAATAGGGTTTTATCGGCAAGGTTTCAACCGAGGCAATGCCTATGTGCTACCCAAGAAAGACTCGGTCAAGTATTCAAGGATTTTTGCCAATCAAACTAAATACTGGAGGACAATGTCCCGGGAGATCATTTCTCGAGCAAAACAACATAGTCGGAAAAAGGATCTCTGTAGGAAAATGGTGTATCGGGCCAAACGGTCGAATGAACCGTGTCTGCGTAGAAGGATTGAACCGTTGCTGACAAAAACATGTATACTTGTACTGAACCATCAAAGGAGTACTCTATCATCAAAATGCTTTCCAAACTCGAGAAACGGCTATCATTAACACCCAAACTATCAAGACCCGAGGTCGTAAGATCCCAAGTGGGTAGCCTCGGATATGTTCAAAATTTTAAGTCCAACATGCGTGACCGAGACCACGGGGACCCAAGTGGGCGTATTTAAATAACAAGGCACAGTCCCGAATTCAAAGCCAAGGCTATATATTCGAACTTTTAAGACCTCTAAAAAGGCATACCCTCGAATATAGAAGCCGAGGATACGATACTCGGGACTAAAGCCTCCGGCCGAACATAAATGGCTCTGGTCGGTAAGCTATGACTAAACTAACGTGACTCGGGGACGCCCGACTGTCGCAATAAGATCAGATCCTTCAAAAATATTTCAGAAAGAACCGGTTAAAATCATGCTACCTTTAATGTAAGATTGAAAGAGATTCAAACATTTTCATGTCGGCTCGAGGAAAAGAGCTCCGAGCATTTTCATGTCTGCTCGAAGGGAAGAGCTTCGAACATTTTCATGTCAGCTCAAAAATAAGAGCTTCGATCATTCTCATGTCGGCTCCAAACAGTGAGGAGTCCCGGGATAATCCGGCCATAAGGCAAGACCTTCGAGGCGCCCATCTATCGCCAAATAACAATTCATAATCGACATCTTTTTGGGTCGTCGAAGAGTCAGGCAAACACGAAATCGTCGAAATAAAATCCTTAAGCGACGGAATGCATAGCCTTATTGAAAAGGCCTTCAGGATAATTCAAAACCTGAGGGGTCGATGAGCTCGAGCCGTGACCCAGCTCGGGGACCCAACCCAAAATTGTTAACAAACGTGCCCAAGGGCATACATATTGGAGCCCTATTCCGAAAGCTTCTTGGCTGATTAAAAAGTCATATTGACTCCATGGGTTTAAACACCGACTTAACAGGCCTCAGGGCCAATCCGTGAACCGAAGAGCTTCCGCAACAAGATCATCAGGTTAGCTTTAGATGACTGAAACTCCAGGAAAAAACAGGTGTGAGCAAGACACCTATAAGTAGGCATTACAGATATACATTCGTAAAGTACTTTCACAAAATACCCTAATCAAATAGAAACAAAATAAACCCGATCTACTTCCCCTCGGGGATTGTATCCCCACACGTCTATTCTCCATCCGATATAAGAAGTCTTGCATCAATTTCATCTGACCCGACTTACCTGAGCTGTGTCTTTGATGCCCCCACCGGGAGGTCACGCCCTCAGGAATTCCGGTGCCACGCTCAAGATCGCCAGCGACCTCTTCCTCAAGAACTTCACCACTATCGCAACCATCCTTCTAGTCTTCGCTTGATTCACCCCCAGAAATAATCAAGGCAACATCCCCCTCTTCTAAGATCTTCACTCTCTCGATCTCGGCAGTCAGATCGATGCCCCCGGTACAAATATCCTCGAGAGCCTGTCTCCGAGATTTCAACTGGGCATGTTCCACCGCTCGGTCCAATTGCAAGTCCTCCCTTTCACACACCCTCTTAGCATGAGCGTTCGCTGCAACATCGTCCTCCTTATACGAGGAAACAAGCGCCTTGGCTTCAGCTCTCGCTATGGATGATGCAGTGGTCGATTCGGTGAGACAATCTTTGTATCTATCACACTCTGCCCTCGCGTAGTGGAGATGATGCTCAGCCGAGATCACTTTCCTCTAGAGAGTGCTTTTTTCGGCGGTCATCTCACTCACGTGCCATTTTAGTTCGAGGATCTCGACGTCCCGGGTTCGGATTTCCTCCTTCATCAGGGCACTTTCCTTTTCAAATTGCAAAAAACAATCCAATACAGATCTTGGCGCCGCGGTAAGGTAAACACACAAGATAAAGTAAAAAAGAAGTTACGATACTTGCTCGACCAGACAGGCTCTCTCTTTGGTTGTCACCTCCAAACGAGCCCGAAGAACGCAGAGCTCCTCTTCTCTTTCACTAGAACAACCTCTGAGCTCATCAACCTCAGAGGTAAGCCTCCCGCATTCACCCTTATAGAAAGCCAAGTCGGTCTTGAAATTGGAGAAGGTCTGGTCATAAAACACTTTGGCCTGGGAGCACGGGCCAAATAAAATAAGGACAATGAGGATCAAAATATTTGGCGAAGATTACAAAAGGGTTACCTGCACGCAGAGCCTATCAAGCTCACTAAAAACGGATGGAGCTTCATGTTCGGGGCCATTCTCGGCCATAGCGCGTGGCCCTTCAGACACGACTCGGTCCTTCATGAACTTTCTCTTGTCGGGAAACTCTTTTCGGGAATCTTGTGGTCGGTCCGAGGGAAAGGCCAAATCTGGGGAGGAATCGCTCACATCAATGACTTGGGGCGTAATAATAAGGGCTTCCCCTCTCCCTTGAGGATCCTCAGGATTAGACGCCTCCGACCCCACTGCCAAGTGCACATCTGCTTGGGGAATGTCCCGGCCGGCATCTGGCCTGGGAACATTGTCCAGCTTATCCCCAACAAGCTCCTCATTTTCGTATCGTTTAGCTGCCGCATCAAAATCTAACCCAGTCATCTCCAGTTCGATGACCGTCGGCTCAACAAGATGCGGGGCGACTAGGATTTCTTTTCCCTCGAGCGCCACCTCAAGATCAGCTCCTTCCTCGCCGCTAGTTCGGGGACCCTTACAGACCTCATAAGTCGAGGCCACTAAGTCAACAAAGGATATCTCCACTCTGACTTTCTTCGATTTCGAAGACTTAGCCAGCGATCCCCTTATTCTCTTCTTCTCTTTAACTACTTTTGGGGTATCTGCTTCCCCGAGCGAGGCCTCCCTCATAACAGAGGCCTCTACCAAGCTTGCACAAATACAAAAAGGACAACTATTAGACAAGGGATATGTTCAGTGACGCCACTCCAAAATACATTTACCAAGGAGGAAAGGCTTACCATAATTCTTTGCCTCCCGTCGGCCCGCTGACAGATCGCTCCATACGCGCCCGACATATTGAAAGACCGAGTCTAATCGGTGGATCCAGTCCGAGAAAATCTTGACCGAGTCGGGATACTCGGCGATGGTTGTGATAATAATGGAAGACATATCGTGAGGTGAACAAATAACAACAAGATAAAAGGCGTATGGTTAGTATATACACTTACGTGTCATATTACACCTATCGTTAAACGACATCCTTTCCACCGGGATCAGATCCGCAGACCTGATTTGGACAAAGCAACTCATCCATCCTTTGTCCCTAACTTCATCGGTACAGGCAAAAAAACCCTCAAAGCTCGGCATTGAAGTTTGATCAGGCCACCGTGATACAGTCGGGGGCTATACATTCTGATCAAGTGGTCGAATGTGAAAAGAATTCCCTCGACCATGTTGGTAAGATGCCTGACCATGTATACAATATGCCAGAATGACAGATGTATCTGACCAAGGGTCACCTAGTATCGATCGTAGATGTCCAGAATGACAGGGTATATTGGGGGAGATGATGGTCCCACCAGACCGAGGATGAATGGGTAAGTATACACGCTAAGGAAACCAGCCTCATGCGTAGTAATATCTTCCTCCTGAGAAGGAATCTTAACCAACACCGAGCTCCCCCACCGACAGTCTATTTTTACCTTCCCGGTATCGAAGATAACTTGTCAACCTTAAAATCAGAGGATATCACGCATACCCCGGGGATTCAGTCCTCGAGGTAAGTGGGATCTAATTCCTTCTCCTGTGTCGATCGAGGATGGGAGGAAGGTTTTTCAGTCTGAGAAATACTGGAGCAAGTTTATTCCATTCCCTTTTTTTTAGACTTGCAAGAAAAAGAAATAGAAGGAAAGATTTTTTTTGAAGGGAAATGTCTGAAAAGGGGGTAGGAAAGAATCTCCCAAGGGCTTGAAGTCATAATAGTAGAGAAGGAGTGGGAGAGGTATATTTATAGAGGGCCACTGTGTGGAAGGCCAAAAGGTGATTAATTGCTGCCATCAATGCACGATTTCCTTGAAAGCAGTGTGGACACGACCCCGCAAGTTCCTCTCTGTCCCGGTAATCATTCCATATGGCGCGGATGGCGCAGTGGCAGAAATACTAAAGGATAATGAATTTAAGACATTTCTTGTCTCTGCATTCCATGAAATGCGGGGACTATTTGTGTACGGCTAAAATCGGGAAGGCCTATTTTTATGTTCGTTTCGATATTCAGTGGCTTATTTGCATAAGGTCCCAGATATGGCCTGAGGTCCGACCTCGAGCCTCCCTCACGTACAACCTCGAGGCAGTATGGGCTCAGGGTTGGCATGGGGAAACGACACGAAGACTGATGCAGACAACTCTGTAGCAGAGTACGAATCCGTACTTAGACATTAACTAGCTGAATCAAGCAAGATATTTGTAATAAATGTCAATGTACTATATTGGGATTATCCCTCCTATATAAAGGGGACCCTAGCCATTTTTGTAAAGACACAATATTGAATACATGCACAAGAACATTCTCTGCTTTATTACTAAAACATTCTCTATTTCTCTCTACTAGCTCATTTACTCACATTTATTTCTTTCTATTAATTGTTCTTCATTTATAGCTCAATATTGATAATAAGTAGCATATCTCGAAGACTATAAGCTAGTTACAGCTTCATTGACCATCTGACGATAGCCTCGATCCTCGACCTTGAGGACCCTCGAGGCCAGTATCGATTATTCGAGCTAAGATGTTCTGGTTTGCTTTTCTTCGAGTTTATAACTGCTCTTACTCTATTCTATCCTAACACACTTAGCTTCAACTACTTAATAACTAGTGCTAAGATAAATCGCATATTTTTAGAACCACTTGATCAAATATAATTGTTATTACTATTTTCAAGGTAAACAATACTGATGAGGTGTTGGGTCACACTTTCATTGATGGGTTGGACGAGACATCAAAGATGAATCTTGACTTAGCATGTGGGGGTAGTTGCATGGCAAGACCGTATAGTGAAATCTATATCCTGCTAAACAATTACACTACTAATGATAATAATTGGCAAGGAGATGGGGAACCACAAAGAGCACTTAAACAAAAGACAACATGTGTAATTGATCTTGATGATTTCTCATCCATGAGGGCAGATATAGAAATATTAACAAATCAGATGAATAAAATGACAATGCACCAACCGCAATAGATGCAACATGTGCAACAAATGTCTACTTGTTGAGAGTGAGGTGGTGAAGGTCACACAAGTGACATATGCCCTGTGAATTCTGAGTCCATCTACTATGGGGAAACAAGATAGAGGGTCGATGTATCAAATTGCTCAATATGGTAACACATACAATCTGAACAAGAGAAATCATCCTAACTTCTCTTGGGGTGAAAAATGCGCTGGGGAGTTGAAGGAAAATGTTTGGCAGGAAAGGGCATTTCTGCGGCCCATTATGCGGCCGCAGAATCACTCTACGGGCCGCAGAATCACTCTACGGGCTGCAGAATCACTCTGCGAGCTGCAGAATCTGCGGGTTGAAGAATCACTCTGCATAACACAGAATGGACGTAAAGTGAGGCAGTCATTTGGGCCATTTTTGGACGTCATTTTGCGGCTAATTATGCGACAGCAAAATGATTTCGCGGGTCGCACATTGATAGTAGATAAAACTTGGAAATTTTTTAGAGGGAGGTTTTGCGGTGAATTATTCGACCGTCGAACAGGTTTGCGGACCGCATAATGGCCGCAGAGTGGGGTAGACCAGCCCAGTTTCGGAGGTCCATTTTGCGTCCCGTCTTACAGACCGTATAAGCATTATGCGGTCGTATATGCGACCACAGATCGTGTTCGGGGTTTCAGTTTTTGGCTTTTATAACCCGGTAACATTTCGTTATTTAGACTAAATGGACAATTTCTGAAGGGAGAATTTGATATTTTGAGAGAGAGAAAAGGCTCTATAGAGAGGGAGACAGTTCCTCAATCAATTTTTCCCCAATTCTTACTCAAAGTCTTGGAAGAAATAACAAGGGAAGCACAATAGTTCTTCATCATAGTGGTAAGATTCTACACCCTATCTCTTAATTTCAAAATTTAACTAGTTAGTTAGATAATTCATGGGTGTGGAAGCTGTTCACTTTGCATGCATGATTGATCATGGGATGTAGGGAGACTGTTGAGCTAAAAGAGTAAAGAATTTGTTGTGGGATGGTGGAATCCTCCATAAAAAGGGCCTTGAAACCTTAGTGTACACCTAGTGCTTGATAAAATTCTCAAATAAGCTTGAACCATGATCATCTTCCTAATTTGGTTCAATTTGCCATATTTCTAAAATAGATCGAAGTTTCTAAGAGTTCGAAATAGTTTAGAGTTTAAGGAAGCTCAAGTGAGGTATGATTGCTAAACTCTTCTTTAAGAATTGAACCCCACATAACCCTTGTAAATTACAAGATGTTTATCATAAGTCCATTATTCCAAGTAAGCTTTGTGATAAAATATATGCTCTATTTGTGATCGAATGCTCTTGTTAAGATGTGTTATTGATTAAGGGCATGTTCCAAACTATGGATCGTGTATCTTCATGTTATAATTCCAAGTCGTGTTAGTGTAGAGATTGTAATTGGTATTGTTGTTACACCTCTATCCGCACATATTGGGTTGAGGCGGCATGACTGCTTTGTGTAGGTATTGGTATTGTTGTTACACCTCCACCCGCACATATTGGGGTTAGGCGGTAGGGCCGCTCTGTGTAGGTATTGGTATTGGTGTTACACATCCACCCGCACATAATGGGGTGGGGCGGGATGACCACTTTGTGTATGTATTGGTGTCGATGTTTCTCCTTCACCCGCATACAGTGGGGTGAGGCAGCGGGGCCGCTTTATGTAAAGATGGTTACAGAGGTTCCCGTCTTAAAATTTATTAAGGTTAATGAAAACTCTTGATAAATATTCTTGGGATTTAACGGCTATCTATTCTATTATGCTGTCACCCTGATTAATCATATTTATGCTGTATTTCCAAGTTCATGATTAGGTGTTTTGTTTTCATACTAGTACTATTCGGCATGTACTAACGTCCCTTTTGCCTAGGGTGCTGTATCTTTTATGGATGCAGGTGGTTCCACACTGGAGGCTATTAACCAGTGATAACGGTACTCAATCTTCCTAGCCGACTTGGTAAGCCCCATCTCATTACGGGGTTCTGCATCTTTTGTTTCGTGTGTATTACTGTGTTTTAAGATATAGCCGAAACCTTGTTGCCTGCACTATCACCATACTCTTTTGTATCTATTAGTGGCTCCGTAGACATAGTGTGGGTGGTATGATGGTGTGGGGAAGTCAAACTAGTAATGTTGTAGTTGTATCACATGTTCCACATTAAACCATGAAAAAGTATGCATTTTGGAAAATTATAAATGATGTAACTGCTGATAATGAATTTGTGTGGCTGTTTACTTGATCCCCCTCCCTGCCTAATTAATCATTTGGATATTATTATTATTCAATAGTAAGTTCAGGTAGAAGGTATTGTACATGCTTGTTCGGCCGAGTCATCTCAGTTAAGCACCGCTCGCGTTCCCCGAATTCGGGGTGAGACACTGGATGGGCCAATCGGCCCACCGCCAATACCCTCAGTTGAGGAGGCCCCAAACCTGGAACTTAAACCCTTACCATCTTATCTTCATTATGCATATTTGCGAAGTTCCAACACTTTAATTGTGGTTGTTTCTTCTCATTTGTCTAACTTGCAGGAAGAAAAGCTATTAAGGGTACTGAGGGAGTACAAGTGTGCCATTGGTTGGACATTATCTGACATAAAGGGTATTAGCCCTGTATTCTGCATGCACAAAATACTAATGGAGGAGGGACACAAGCCTAGCATGGAACATTAACGCAGCCTAAATCCAATCGTGAAAGAGGTGGTTAGAAAAGAAGTGATTAAGTGACTCAACGCAAATATATTATTTCCTATCCTCGATAGTAAGTGGCTAAGCCTTGTCCAATGTGTACCTAAAAAGGGGGGTATGACTGTTGTAGTGAATGAACAAAATAAATTAATGCCAACTAGGACTGTTATTGGTTGCGAATATGCATAGATTATAGAAAGTTGAATAATGCTACACGAAAATATCACTTCCCTTCCCCCTTTATTGATCAAATGCTTGACAAGTTATCCAATAGGAATACTATTATTTCCTTGACGTCTATCGGTGTATAATCATATTGCTATTTCGCCGGAAGATAAAGAAAAGACAACTTTTACATGATTTTATGGAGCTTATGCATTTAAGGTGGCGAGTCACTCCACATGGTGCAATTGAGCTGCACGTCGTAGGTGGCGAGAGAACGTTCCTAGTGAATAGAGAAAGAGTAAAGCACTATTATGGAGGTCACTTTGATCTTCAGAAATTTAAGGTGTTACTACCCGACGATTAGGCAAGATTCAACGTCGTGTCGTGATGTTAAATCATGTGCGTGCTGGGAGGAAACACAACTTTACTGCTTTCTTTTATTTTTATTTTTATTATATTATTTTTGTAGTGAGTGTTTTTATTTTTTAGGATTATAATCGTAAGAACCAAAGCCATTGAAAGAGTGCAAAAGCGAGCTAAATGGTGAAAACTATATGTAGGGTGCCCACACAAAGGACCATGCATGGAGGAAGTTTTAGTACCTAGTGAGCCGTGATTGCTTCGGCCTTTGGCCTTTCAAGAAGTTTCTCCACCCTTATTATTTTTTTGCTTTATTTGTGCATTGGGGATACTGCACTCTTTTAAATGTGGTGTGAGAGAACTACTCTAGATAATTAGCAATGGTATGTTTGAAAAAAGTTAACTTCTTATTTTGATTTTAGCTTCTTATTTCTATTTTGTAGTGTGTAGTACTTTAGTAGCTTATTTTTTTTTACTTAAAGAAAAATCAAAAAAAGGTTAAAAATTAGACTTTTTCCGACGATGGATCTCATGGACAGTTTTCTTTAGGGCTTAAAGTCTAAACAAAAATCCAAAAATATGTCTTTTAGTTTCCTTTAGGTAGTAATAATCCCCTGTGATTTTTCTTTGTGCCTCGGTTCTTTTCCATGGGATGTAGTATGAACCAAGTAGTCGTTTATTTATTTTATTTTCTTAGAGTAGGACTTAGGAAAAAATGGAGGAAGAAAGAGGAGATTCCTAGATGCCCTCGACTTGTTTGATGTAGCATATTTAGGCTTTGACATATGTATTATCTTTCCTATATTTTTAAATCGATCATTATGCCTTTATAAATTGGATTGCATGTCTCATGAAGCCCTTGTCTTGTATTCTTTACTTATGTTCAATTTATGCTTGATGCTTAATATCTTGTGGCTCCGTGAATACTTGTATTCGTTTGAGAGTCGAAATGAGACCGTTCTTAGTGAGTCTTGTGCAATGTGTGAAGTGACATTATTGCGTAGTCCATATCATTGTACTTGTGTCTAGAAATCGCCCGATATGTGAGTCGAAAAGAAATTATAGGTGAGGCTCAATTTGAAAAATGATTTCAGGCTGTCTATATTATTTTTGAGTTTAATACTTATCACAAATAAATCTATCCCTAGTTAATCATTTTGAGCCTGTAAACTTTTACTGGCACCCACATTACAAGCCTATATCCCTTTTTATTCGTAATTGACATTGTTTTGATCATTTTAACTGTTAAAGAACTTTAATTATTAAATGAGCGCTAAAAGAAGTAAGCAGGGAATTGGGCCGCTTTCGAGTGGAACCAATGAAAGGAAGAAATTTGCACTTGTTTTGCAAAAGAATACACTACTAGAGAAAATTGTAAAGAAAAAAACTTGAAAAAAAGAAGGAAAAATATAGATAAATAAATTGACATCCTGCCCTTGTTAATGATTATGAATTAAAGTAGTGCCTAAAGAAAGAGCGAACGTTGTTAGGGGTGATTTTAGTTGTGAAATTGAAGAATATGCGCCTAAAGTTAAATATATAACGTGTTAAAGTTCTTAGGAGGGTGAATCACTATTAATATCCTACCAGTTCCTTAGCCTATATTTCAATCATGAAAAATTTCTAACTGATTTTAGATCGAGCGAGCCTACTGTAGGGATTTACATTAAGGGCAAGCCTATGGTTCAAATTGCATGCATGTGACTTCTTTTGTGAGAGTGAGTGATTTTCTTTGATATATGTAAGCCCTTAACATATATTTGAGCATTTTATTTGAATGTGTGGATTCAACTTACTCTTTTATTCTTGTTTTGAGGGAAAATGGTTTTGTGAGGGATATGTAACGTTATTAGACTTCTCTAGGATGTTGGTTGTTCAAGCCATGACTTCATTGTGCCACTGAGTCGGTTTTAGAGGCTAGGATTGTTATAAGCATGTCATCTTTGTTGTGAATATTTTTGAAGAATGACATAAGTTAAGGGAAGCGCAAGTGATTGCATATGCTACAGTTTAATTGTTGCTATCAACCATGGTTATTGGTGTAATGTGCTTCAAATGTGTAAATATAAAGTGCCCAAGAATAGTGTTACTTGTTGGTTACTTGAAAACAAGCAAGAGCTTAAGTGTGCGGTAGTGATGTTTGGCTAAAAATCCATGTTTTTGCATGTAATTTACCTTGCATTATATCTCGATCTAGTAATTTATGTGTGAATATTTGTGACCCGGGCTTAATAATATTATTTATATTTGTGAGAGTCAATGGGAAGTGATTTGGAACGTTTTCATGCGAAGTTAAGTAAAAAAGGATGAATCTGGAGGAAATATAAGTTTAGTGCCCTGGTTGACGCTACAAACCAACCAAAACGCCATTGACAGAAGACCAAAAAATTTGTTGTTCAGTTCCGCGCCAGGCGCGAAGTGTGACGCCAAAGAGCGGATTTATACTAATTCGGTTGGGACTTGGGGATTTGAACCCTACACGTCCCCAACATGTATAGAAGGGATTCTAAACCTATTTTTGAGAGGATGCACAATAATTTGGAGGCTAGAACATCACGTGGAACACCTTTTGGAGGGGAAAATTATCGAGTTCTTCATTCTTCCATCTTTTCATTGTAATTTGTTCGTGCAAAATACTTGGAAAATTATTACTACGAAGATGAGTGCCTAAGCACTCTAGTTTTTAGGGTTGTTGTTGATATGATTATTAACATTTGCTAATTACATCTTCGTTAATTCGGATTATCATCTTGTGGTTGTTTCTTTCTAGTTTTAACTTGTGACTAGCTACCAATTCACTTACTATCAATGCCATGCTTGGGAAAGCCAGGTTTAGATTAGAGTAGAATTAAAGAGAGCTTGTTTCTGAACCAGTGGCCCGGGAAATGATTCCGCGGTTAGGATAAGAATATACCTAACAGCCTTGCTAAGTTGAATACCGTATTATATTCGTCCATGATATACTCCATACCATAGGAATATATGATAGATATATTGTGGATAGGCGAATAATATTGTGGGAACATGCTATTCATATAAACGATCTAGTCTATTAGCAACCACGGATAACCTTGATTAATGAGTGTGATTATCAAACTTAATAGGATTGATAAACCAACACAACCCTTGAATCTTCATCTCCTTTGAGTAAAATCCGAAAATACACGTTTGCATCCTTGATAAATTAGCTAATTACTTGTTTAATTTCAGGAAAAGTAGTTTAGTAGAAAAGTAACATTTTTTATTATCTGGGATAGTTAATTGATTTTTGTTAGCTTAGTTAACGATTAATCTATCTCTCTGTAGGTTCAACATTCGATTTTCGAGTAACTTTATTAATTGATTGTCACTTATACTTTTGTGTACTTGGGGAACCAACATGTAGCACGAAGAGGAGAAAAACAATAGACAAAGATTAAAGTGTAACCTATTTATATATGGATGTAATAGATTTTTAACAAGTAGTATATATATATGCCGAAATCTGATGAGACACTGTCATGATCCAATTTCTCTCTGTTGGGTATCGTGACGGCACATAGTCTTATGAACTAGGTAAGCTTAATATTGAGTAAACATAATTAATAATATAAAAAAATTTAAATGCTTTTTGAAATAAATCTCTATACATTGCACATCTTCTCAAAACCCGGTGAGTACAAGTCATAAGCTTTAAAGAATTTACACTTAAACTCCTAAAATACCATTGTTAGGAAATAAGGACAACAGTGCGAATAGAGAAAATAAGACGGTGACTCTGAAAACGCGAACGCTGAAGCGGTTTTACCTTGAGTCACAACAACAACAACCACTGCTAACAATCAATCGGCTGGCTATGCGAAACCTGGAATCTTCACAAAATGTGTAGAAGATTTGTATGAGCACACCACAGCGGTGCCCAGTAAGTATCAAGACTAACCTCGGCGAAGTAGTGACGAGGACTAGTCAAGACACCCACTGGTCCGATAAACTAAACATGCATAAATATAGGAATAAAAAAACATGACATCTATCTAATGACTACAAAATATAATTAACACATAACAAGTAAAAAGCGGAAGGAAAATACATCAAATAACAACGGAACATCATAATAATACACAGAAGAATGGACGGGAACACAACCCAAAAATCGGAAACCACAATACGATAAGAGCAAGTAGTAATTCAGCACTGCAATAGTTTTTCACATCATACCTTAGCCAACAACCCCAAATAATTTGTCAAATATTCGAGTGTAGACTTTCATCCGCAAGTTTATATTGAAAGCTTTAAAATATAATCAATTCAAATAGAAAATCGTTTGAAATATACTTCCTACAAATATATATATATATATATATATATATATGTATATATATATGTATATATATATATGTATATATATATATATATATATGTATATATATATGTATATATATATATTTTTCAGAAAGATAATCTTCAAACATAATTCCTTCAAGATAAATGCATTTCAAATATACTTTTCCAATAAATGTCTTTCAAACAGTTTTCTACAAGATAAATGCTTTTCAAATATACCTTTCAAAATAATAGTCTTTCAAACGTAGCTTTCTTCAAGGCAAATGCTTTTCAGCTATACTTTTTAATAAATATCTTTTGATCATAATTTCTTCAAGATAAATCTACCTGAACTCCGTCCGTAGTTTAGAAATTTTCATGCAGTACAACGGGGATCTCCCAGAATTCGTCCGTAGTCCCCAAAAGTAAATATGCAGTAATGGGCGGGATCTCACAGAATACGTCTGTAGTCCCCAAAAGTAAATATGTAGTGTTAGGGGATCTCCCATAATACGTCTGTAGTCCCCAAAAGTAAATATGTAGTGCAGGGCGATCTCCCAGAATACGTCTGTAGTTCCCAATTTAAATATGCAATGCAACCAATAAGGATAACAACTATAACACGACAGAAGACATCGTACATTGCCACAACATGTACAAAAGCAACAAAGATAGAAATGCAATGTACGACGAGCAAATCGATACAAGAACATAAATCACAAGAACGGTAGAACTCATTCACAAGGAATAACCACTGAAGAAAAATATTAAGCATAATAAAAATAACTTAACCAGAGAGAATCAAGACGTAACAACGAATCTACAATATTCAAGTCAACAATAAGAAGCCAACACAAGTAAATAAACTCCGAGTAAAGGCAAGTCGGCTAAGATATAGGTTACCTAAATTCCTTTTAAGGTTGAACAATTACAAGAGATTTTTCAACAATTCAAGTAAGGATAAACCACAAAAGATAATAATAACTCCAATTAATGCTAAACAATTATAGGGTGAGATAACACTAGTTTCAATTAAATAGGCAGTTTATGAAGAAAAATATGGCATGGTGTTAGAAGAGGTAAAATCTTCAGTTAAGTCAATTGATATCAAATAAACATCAAAGGGAATCTAAAGGTGAGTTATTCTAATTCATGCTGGAAGAGATGAAACTAGCAATCAGGAAGCTAGTAATAACAATTACAAATTAATACACATAGAATATAAGGACCTAAGAACCCGAAAAGTCCAACTTTATACAAATAAGTCCGAGTACGCACTCCTCACCTTGTGTACATAGGATATAATCAACATAGAAGACTCAAATCCTAAAGGGTAGTTCCCCCAAAAAGATGACAAGCCGGTACTCTAAAGTGGACTTCTCGAGTGAAAAAGCCTCCGAAAGGCTCAAATACAACTAGAACAACTTCAAAACACACATAAAACTTATAAGGAGCTATTTCAGATAATAATGTTTCGATCTTTACAAAAATCTAACAAGCGACCCAAAAGTCGACCACCGGGCCCGCACCTCAGAACCCATCAAATTTTAAAAAATCCAAATATCCATTCCAATATGAGTTCAACCATACAAAATTTATCAAATTTCGATACCATTTGGTCCCTCAAATCACAATTTTTCATTTTAGTAATTTTCTTTCAAAATCAAGATTTTCCTCAACTCAAAACATAAAATAAATGATGAAAATAAAGATAAAATCATGAAATATGTTAGATTCTAGGTGAAGAACTCTTACCTAATTGATTTATGTAAAACTCCCTCAAAGAATCGCTCAAAATCGAGCTCCACAAGTCAAGATATGAATAAAATGGACTAACCCTCGATTTTGGGATATATTATGTCTGCCCTGGCATTTGTGTATCGTGAACGCGGAGGAACAATTGCGTTCGCGAAGAAGGAAAAATGAGACTTTCCCGTTGCTCATCGCGAACGCGACAATGAGCTCGCGAACGCGGAGAAGAAGAGACAGGAGCCTACGCGAATGCGTAGGCAAGGATGCGAAGGCGAAAAGGAAAGTGAGGCTGTCCAGAAAGACCCTTCGCGAACGCAATGTGGAGAGCGTGAATGCGAAGAACAAGAACAGTGTCTATGCGAACACGAGAGGGAAATCGCGAACGCGATGAAGGATTTTGAGGTACTCCGTATTAACACTTCGCGAACGCGAAAGTCTGTTCGCGATCGCATAGAAGGACACTAGAAGGCAGAAAACAACAGTTCAAAAATTGAAGGAATTGACCCGTGGCTCACCCGGAACTCACCCGACGGCCGCAGGACCCCGTCTAAACACACAAACAAGTCATACAACCTAATACGGACTAGCTCGAGGTCTCAAATCACATCAAACAACGCTGAAACGATGAATCACACCCTAATTCAAGCTTAAGAACTTTCAAATCTTCAAATTTCTAAACTCGTGCCGAAACCTATCAATTCAACCCGTAATGACGCCAAATTTTGCAGACAAGTCTCGATTGACATCCCGGAGCCACTCCAACTCTCGGAATCGTATTCCGACCCCGTTATCCCAAAAAGTCAACTGTGGTAAAACTTCTTCATTTTCCAAACTTCAAATTTTCCAACTTTCGCCGAATTACCTCAATTTACCCTACGGACCTCCAAAACCAAATTCGGATGCGCGCCTTAGTTAAAATCATCATACGGAGCTGTTGACATTACCCAAACCTCATTCTGGGTCCATTTACACAAAAGTAAAACCGCCGGTCAAATCTCACCGCTTAAGCTTCCAAAATTAAAATCCCTCTTCCATTTCTACTCCGGACCATCTGGTAACTGAATCCAGCCATGCACGCAGGTCGATACGCATAATGTGAAGCTGTTCATGACCTTACGTCACCGAACGAAGCATAAATTCTCAAAACGACCGGTGGGGTCGTTACAGACACCTAATGGACTAAATTGGAGAACCAACTTTCGTGACGGTGCCTTTTATTCCTCTTGTATTTTCATTTCAGTTCTATAAAAAAGTACGTCTCATTTAGAAACACAAATATAAACAAATGTTTTTTCAATATTTTGTAGGGCAAAAAGGGGCCCCATTAATTTTCAGTAAGTATCTTAGAATGAAGAATTTGTTCTTGTTATTTGCGTGAAGATGTTGCTATCAGTTTCAACTTGTCGCTCTCCCATCGGATATGCACTACATGATGATCTCATATGATAGTATATTTTTTTCCTTATGCATATCCTGTTCTGCTTTGAATAGGAACCCATGGGGTGTTTAAATCTTGTTCAAAAACTCAACTATGAATAGTGAATAAAATAAGTTCAAATTTATTGGTATTTGACTAAAGGACACTTCACGTGATTGATAAATCCTATGATTTCAGGTGGTTTCCAGTTATTATGAAATGAATAATTGTTGACACTAGGATTGAAGTTAACGGAGTTATTGCTTTTGGCCTTTTGACAAATCATATTAGAAATCAATGGAGAACTGTTGGGCTTTTAAGTTTGGTTTAGCTTAATTTTAAGTTTAGTGCTGCTTAAAAAGGATGAACAAGAAATGGAGGAAAAATGAAATATTTGAGTTTCTCTCATTGGTAAAGGGATATTGTCCCATATTGAAGGAAGAAAAGACTTTTGATGGGTACATATATATATATATATATATATATATATATATATATATATACATACAATTGTTGTTCTTCTAGCTGTTAAAGAGTTGAGGCAAGCCTCGCACCGCCGTCGTCATCGCTTGACTTCGGTTTCGGATTTGGTCAAAGATGGGTAGATTAATCTTTTGGGACAAAATTCCTTTCAATTAATTAATTAAATTAATAAACGAAAATTCAATCCGGAATAACCCGCGACCAGGTCCGGTCCCTTTTCTTTCTCGGATTATTTTAAATTCGTTTGTTATTTCCCACAATATTCCCACATGTTCCAACAGCTATGGCTGTTCTGAAAGGTTGCAAACCTTTTTAGAATAGTGCCAATTGGTCTATAAATATGCCTTGAATCCCTGAATTTTTACTTACAAAATTTTCTGATTTTCTTCTTCTTCTACACAATATTTTTCAGTGTGTTTTACGATTGTTGAGTGGTTCGAAGTTAACCGGCGTTTTTGGTACCAATACGCTGGTGAGTTAAATCGTTCTATCTTGGGAGGATAATATTTCAACACCTCGGGTACTTGAGGGGAATAATTTCCTTAAGGGCACATTGTGCATTCAGTGGGCTCGATTTATTTCTATATTGTTTTCCAAAATTTATTTCGTTAAACTGGTGTTACTAACTTTCTGTTTCTGTTTATATTTCAGAAAGTTTAATGGTGTAATTGTTTATTACAACAATACAGATTGAATAACAATCTTAAGGAAATTATTTTTTGTTATATTCTGTATTCTGGTTGTGGAGATTAAAACCTGTGTGGTTTTCTACTCCTTCTGAATTTTACTATTCTGATTTTGAAGATATAAAAACTTCATAAGAGTACTGAAATTCAGAAAACGATTTGAAAAACATAAAAACTTCATCGTTTTCTGTGAAATAATATATAAAAACTTCGGTTTTTATTTTTCATTTGTACTATTTATTATTAAATACAATTTCCATCACTGTTTTGGTCCACTAAATTGAACTTTTGTATTGTTGACAATGAGAAATGAAAATTGATAACGGAAATTCTTCTACGACTATTGCGGCTACGACGATAGCCTCATCAAGTCGGACTGCTATTCCACCGGTAGAGAAACTAGGGAAATTTTTACCCCACTTTGTATGCAGAAATTCACTAGTGAAGAACCTCTAGTGCCTGCTGCGGACATGCTGGACAGCGAGAAATTCATGATTGTTTAGGCGTGGAAACATGTAGATTTTCTTTCCAAAGGGTATATCTTAGGCTCTTTATAGGATGACTTGTACAATGTGTACAGTGCGATGAATACTTCGAAAGAATTATGGGACACGCCTGAGAAGAAGTACAAGACTGAAGATGCATGCATGGAGAAGTTCATGGCTGCCATGTTTCTAGACTAAAAAGTGATAGACAACAAAACTGTGGGAACCCAAGTTCAGGAGCTTCAACTTATTTTTCATGACCTTATTGCCGAAGGTATGGTCGTGAATGAAGCATTTCAAGTGACTGCAATGATTTAAAAATTACCTCATTCGTGGAGAGATTTCAAGAACTATCTTAAGCACAAGCATAAAGAAATGAAGTTGGAAGATACGGTGATACGTCTCAAGATTGAGGAAGACAACAAAACAACCGAGAAGAAGCCTCGTGGAAATACAACGATCATGTGAGCTAATATCGTTGAGGATACAGCTCCAAAAAGTAAGAAGAGGAAGATTTCTTCTGGATAGACTAAGGAGCAGAACAAAAAAGAAATTCAAGGGCAACTACTGCAATTGTGGAAAAGTTGGTCACAAAGCCCCTGATTGTCGTCTCCCAAAAAAGGATAAGAAGAAGGGACATGCCAACATAGTTGAGAAGAATGATAACATTGATGATCTTTGTGCAATGCTTTCGGAATGCAACCAAGTTAGAAATCCGAACAACTGGTGGATTGACTTTGGAGCCACTCGACGTGTTTGTGATGTCAAAGAAGCATTTGCGACTTACTCTATTGTTGATCCCGAAGAAGAGCTTTCCATGTAAAATAATGCAACAACCAAGATTGAAGGTTATGGGAAAATATTCCTAAAGATGGCTTCCGGTAAGGTGTTAATGCTCAACAACATTCTTCATGTTGTTACTATTAGGGAGAATTTAGTTTCTACTTCTTTACTTGTGAAGAATGGATTCAAATGTGTATTTGTTTCTAATAAAGTTGTTGTAATCAAGAATGAAATATATGTTGGAAAAGGCTACCTCACATAGGGCCTTTTCAAACTCAATGTAATAATTGTTGACAGTATAAATAAAATTTCAGCTTCTTCTTATTTATTGGAGTCAAATGATTTATGACATATTCATTTAGGACATGTCAATTACAAAACCCGTGGAAGTTAATTAATTTAGAAGTATTTCCTAAATTCGAGATTAATAAATCAAAATGTCAAATATGTGTTGAATCACTGTTTGTAAATCATCCCTATAAGTATGTTGAAAGGAGTTCAAATCTTTTAGACTTAATTTATACTGACATTTTTTATATGAAGTCGACACCGACTCGAGGTGGGAAAAAGTATTTTATTACTTTTATTGACGATTGCACTCAATATTGTTATGTTTATATGCTTAATAGTAAGGATGAATAAATTGAAGCATTTAAGAAATAACACAATGAAGTGGAGAGTCAATTGAATAAAAAGATCAAAATGATTAGAAGTAATAGGGATGGAGAATATTAACCTCCGCTTGAAGAAATATGTTTGTAATATGGAATTATCTATCAAACTACTGCACCTTACACATCTTAATCCAATGCTATTGCTGAAAGGAAAAGTCAGACATTAAAGGAAATGATGAATTCTTTATTAATAATTTCCTGATTACCGCAGAGTTTCTGGGGGGAAGCTATCCTTACAGCTAACCGAATACTTAACAGAGTACCCCACAATAAAACGCAATTCATTCCATATGAAAAATGAAAGGAAGAAAATCCAACTTGAAATATTTCTATGTGTGGGGGTGTCTCGCAAAGGTACAAGTTCCTTTACCTAAAAGGATTAAAATCAAACCAAAAATTGTAGATTGAATTTTCATTTGATATGCTACAAACAATAAATCTTGTCGGTTTTTGGTCCATAAATCCGATAATCCCGAGATTCATGTTAATACGGTAATGGAATCAGATAACGTTGAATTCTTTCAAAGCATTTATCCGTATAAAATTAAATGCGAGTCGTTAAGTGAAAGACCTAAACGACTTCGGGAAGAACCAAAGGAAAATACTCAAAGTGTAGAAGATCCAAGGCGTAGCAAACGCCAAAGAACATCTACTTCATTTGGACCAGATTTTGTGACATTCTTGCTTTAAAATGAGCCTCAAACTTTTATAGAAGCTATGTCGTCTTTTGATTGAGCGTTTTTGAAAGAGGTAGTCAATAGTGAGATTCAATCAATTTTAGATAACCATACATGGGAATTGGTTGATCTTCCTCCGGAAAATAAGCCTTTAGGTTCGTAATGGATTTTTAAACTCAAAATGAAAGCAGGTGGCACTATTGACAATTATAAGGCAAGACTTTTTGTCAAAGGTTATAGACAAAAGGAAGGCCTTGATTACTTTGACACTTATCGCCAGTAACAAGAATAATATCTATTAGGGTGTTAGTGGAACTATCGGACATGTAAGGTCTTTAAATCCATCAAATGGATGTTAAAACAACTTTCTTCATTGGAGAATTGGAGGAAGAGATTTTCATGGAACAACCCGAGGGTTTAGTGGTTCCTGTTAAAGAAAAGAAAGTGTGCACAATGTTGGAAAGTGGGTTTAAAATAAATGAGTGTGACAAATGTGTTTACATTAAAAATACTCCAAGTCATGAAGTCATTGTTTGTTTATATGTTGATTACATGTTGATAATAAGCAAAAGTTTCGTAGATATAAATGCTAGAAAGCGCATGTTAGCTAGAAAATTCGACATGAAATACTTAGGAATTGCTGATTAATCTTAGGAATCAAAATTCACAAGAGTCCACAAGGTCTAGCATTATCATAGTCTCACTACATTGAAAAGGTACTTGATAAGTTCAAGTATTTGTATTTCAAAATTGCCAAGACACCAATTGACGTGAGTTATGCACTTCAAAAGAATGAAGGTGAAAGTGACTCACAACTGGACGATGCAAGAGTATTGGGAAGTTTGATGTATATCATGAATTGTACTATACAATATATAGCATGTGTTATTAGTAAACTGAGTCGGTTTACAAGTAATCCCAATCAAATACATTGGATGGCAATGAAACGAGTTTTGGGGTATCTAAAACTGTCACGACCCGACTTACCCTCCGAAAGGTATCATGACGGCACCTAGTCTCTACGACTAGGTAAGCCTAAATTTGCGGAATATATCAAATGAAAACAATAAAAACAAAGACGAAATAAGGTAAATCTATTAAATGCAACACCGCCACTCGGCATATACAGACACAATTTCCAAAACCCGAAATGTCACTTCTAAGACACAAGCTCTATATAAAAATAGCTCTATACAACAAAAAGGAAAATATATAAAGAGTATATCTAAATCTGGAGTGGAAGGTGACTCGAAGGACTCTGCAGATGCGGTAGAATTACCTCGCAGTCTCCTTGTAGCAGCTACAATGATCCCTAGCCACGGAATTGAGTACTGGTACCTTGATCTGCACACGAAAAACATGTGCAGGAAAGGGCATGAGTACACCATAATTGATACCCAATAATTGCCAAGCCTAACCCCAGCCAAGTATTGACGAGGTCAGGTTAAGGCTCTACTGGATTTTATAAGTAAAACAGCTCAAGATTTGTACAGAAGGACATAAATTCTAAGGTAACCAGTAAAATGAATAATCTAGAAATAAAACAGCAACAGGGAGCCCTTGGCTCAATACAACGTATCACACAATGGAATCTCCCGGGATACGTTCTGTAATTCCAAATATAAAGATGCAGTACAAGGGGAAAGCTCCCGGAATATGTACATAGTCCCAATTTAAATATGTAGTACAGGGGGAAAGCTCCAAGAATACGTCTGTAGTCCCAATTTAAATATGCAGTACAGGGGCAAAGCTCTCGGAATACGTCCGCAGTACCAATTTAAATATGCAGTACATGGGGAAAGCTCCCAGAATACATCTGTAGTCCCAATTTAAATAAGTAGTACAGGGGGAAAGCTCTCGGAATACGTCTGTAGTCCCAATTTAAATATGCAATGCGAATGAATGTCGGATAGGGTGTATTTAAACAGTTCAGGAAAAAGTCATAGACAAGAACAAGATAAAGACTACCTAACATGGTGCACATTGTATCAAATATAAAGTATAGGTAAAACAGGTAGGCATGCTTCTTCCTAATCTAAACTACACAAGTAGCACATTAAATAGTGAAATAATAGTAAAATGATTTATGGCATGGATGGGAAAAATGGAATTTTAGCAACAATGGCCCGTGTACGTACTCGTCATCTCACGTACACGACGCCCATACAACAAATAGTGTCAAAACAACCTAAGGAAAGTCCCCAACACAGAGTTAGGCAAGCCACTTACCTTGACTACTCTACTCAACTCGAAACCACTTTCCTGCTACGAGTACCTGACTTCGAATGGCCCAAATCTATCTAATTCAATTGCATAATGTAAATATCACTTTAAGAAATCAATCAAGCTAATACATGAATTTAGGAAAATTGCCCAAAACATCCCCCGGGTCCACGTCTTGAAATCGGGTAAAACTTATAAATTCCGGACACCCATTCACTCACGAGTCTAACCATACATGAATCACTCGAATCAGATACCAAAATCTCGATCAAAACTCACAAACTTGGCCTAAGAACTTTATCCAACTTTTCCTCAATTTTCCACCAAAAATTCGAAATAAGGATGGTTTTAAGTGTATAATCATTGAAATTAGTCTAAACCGAGTAGGAATCACTTACCCAAATTTCCCAGGTGAAAATCTCTCCAAAAATCGCACTTTCCCGAGCTCTCAAGTTCAAACTATGAATTATGACATAAACCCTCGAATTTTGGTCTTAACAACACAGTGATCCCGCATCTGCGACCTTTTGGGCCATATCTGCGGTCCCGCACCTACCGAAAATGCATCGCTGGTCCGAAAGCTTACTAAATGGACCGGGGCCACATCGGCGGTCACCAGGCCGCATCTGCGGCTCTGCACCTGCGGAACCAAGACCGCACTTGCGAGCCTGGATAAACTTTGCCAAAACCGCACCTGCGGAGCCCATATCCGCACCTGCGTGTCCGCACCTATGGCTCCCCTTCCGTAGGTGCGAAACACCAGAACCAGCAATGCTTCTGCTGGTTTTCTAAGTACAAAATCATCCCGTTGAGCATCCAAAACATCCCTGAGGCCCCCGGGACCTCAACCAAACTTACAAACCTGTCCCAATACCCTATACAAACTTAGTAAAGCCTTCAAAACATATCACATAACATCAAAATCACAATTTATGCATGGATTTAAGCCTAAGAACTTATGAAATTTCCAAAATCCACAACTGATGCCGAAACACGTCAAAACTAATCCGAATTATCTCAAATTTTACACACAGGCCGTAAATGACACTACGGACGTACAACCACTCTCGAAATTCCATTCCGGGCCCGATATAAAATTTTTACCTATCGGCCGAAATCGTCAAAATTCTAACTTTCTCTAATTCAAGCCTAAATCTACTACAAATGTTGAAAACATATTACGGACACGCTCCTCTCCTGAAATCACCCAATTGAGCTAACGGAGTCGATGAAATTCCATTTCGGATCCGTCTTCACACAGTTCCAACTACGGTCAATTTCTAAAGCTTAAACTCATATATAGGGACTATCTGTCCCAAAACTCTCCGAAATTCACAATTAATCATTCCGAAAAGTCCCATAAAAAGACATAAACATAAGGAAAGTAGTTATTAAAGGATCAAGTCTCTCACTCTCAAAACAACCGACCGGTTCGTTACATTCTCCCCCTCTTCAGAAAATCATTCGTCCTCGAACGAGTATAGAGACATACCTGAAGATATGAAAAGGTGAGGGTACTGACTGCGCATATTTTGCTCGGTCTCCCAAGTCTCCTCCTCGACCAACTGACCCTTCTACTGAACCTTGACTGATACTATATTCTTTGACCTGAGCTTCCAATATGGTTACTGGCTCGTCAATATAAGATAGATCCTTGTCCAACTGGACTGAACTGAAGTCCAAGACATGTGTCAAGTCACCGTGATACTTGCGGAGCATAGAGATGTGGAACACCAGATGAACTCTTGCTAGGTTGGGAGGAAAGGCTGGCTCATAAGCAACCTCCCCAACACACCGTAACACCTCAAAAGGGCAAATAAATACCGGACTCAGCTTACCCTTCTTCCTGAACCTCATGAATCCCTTCATAGGCGATACCCGAAGCAAAACCTGATCACCAGCCATAAATGCCAATTCACAAACTTTTCGGTCCGCGTAACTCTTCTGTCTGGAATGGGTTGTGTGAACTCTCTCCTGAAACACCTTCACCTTATCCAGGGCATCCTGGACCAAATCTGTACCCAATAATCGGGCCTCTCCCAGATCAAACCATCCCACTGGAGACCTGCACCGTCTACCATACAAACCTCATACGGCGCAATCTTAATGCTGGATTAGTAGCTGTTATTATAAGAAATCTTTGAAAGTGGCAAGTATTGGTCCCATGACCCTCCAAAATCCATCACAAAAGCACGGGGAATATCCCCAAGAATCTGTATCGTGTGCCCAAACTGCCCGTCCGTCTGAGGGTGAAAGGTTGTACTCAACTCTACCCTGGTGCCTAGCTCATATTGAACGGCTCTCCAGAATCGTGATGTGAACGAGGTACCTTTGTCTGAAATGATAGATACTGGAATACCGTGGAGGCGAACAATATTCCTAATATAGATCTCCGCCAACCTCTCGGAGGAGTATGTAGTCAACACTTGAATGAAATAGGTTAATTTTGTCAGACGATCACCCAAAAAGCATCGAACTTTCTCAAAGTACGAGGAAGTCCAACCCCAAAGTCCATGGTGATCTGCTCCCACTTCCACTCTGGAAGTTCAATCTGCTGAAGTAACCCTCCTGGTCTCTGATTCTCATATTAGAGTTGTTGACAGTTGAGACACTTTGCCACAAACTCCCCTATATCCTTTTTCATCCTTCTCCACCAATAGTGTTGTCTTAGATCCTGGTACATCTTCGCGGTACCCGGATGAATGAAATACCGCGAGCTGTGGGCGTCCTCAAAAATCAACTCCCAAAGCTCATCTACATTGGGCAGACAAATACGTCCATGCATCCTCATCACGCCATCATCACCTATAGTCATATCCTTGGCATCACCCCACCGAACCCTATCGTGAAGAACCAGAAGGTAAGGATCATCATACTGGCGCTTTCGAATGCGGTCATAAAGAGAATATCGATCAACCACACATGCTAAAACCCGACAAGGCTCTGAAAGATACAATCTGACGAACTGACTGGCTAAGGACTAAACATCCAACGCTAAGGGCCTCTCAACTGCCGGTAGATATGTCAAACTCCCCAAACTCTCTGCCCGGTGACTCAAGGCGTCGGCCACCACATTGGCCTTCCCCGGGTGGTATAATATAGTGATTTCATAGTCCTTTAGTAACTCCAACCATCTCCGCTGGCGCAAATTGAGGTCCTTCTTCTTGAACAAGTGCTGCAAACTCCGGTGATCCGTGAAAATCTCACAGGGAACACTATATAAATAATGACGCCATATCTTCAGGGCGTGACCAATCACTGCCAACTCGAGATCATGAACTGGATAGTTCTTCTCATGCACATTCAACTGTCTGGATGCGTAGGCAATCACCCTACCGTCATGCATCAACACCGGCCCAAGGCCAATCCTCGAAGCATCACAATAGACTGTATATGACCCTGAACCCGTAGGCAATACCAACACTGGAGCTGTAGTCAGGGCTGTCTTGAGCTTCTGAAAGCTCTCCTCACACTCCTCAGTCCACCTGAATGGAGCACCCTTCTCGGTCAGTCTGGTCATAGGTGCTGCAATGGATGAAAATCCCTCCACAAAACGGCGATAGTAACTTGCCAAACCAAGGAAACTGCAGATCTCAATCATTGATGACAGTTTAGGACAACTCTGCACCACCTCCACCTTCTTCGGATCTACCTTGATCCCATCACAAGACACCACATGGCCTAAGAATGCTACAGAATCAAGCCAAAATTTGGCATATAATTTCTTCTCTCTCAACGTCTGAAGCACGGTCCTCAAATGCTGCTCATGATCCTCCGTGGAACGAGAATATACCAAGATGTCATCAATGAACACATTGATGAAAGAATCAAGATAAGGCCGAAACACACTACATCAAATGAATAAAGGTTGTTGGGGCATTGTCAGCCCGAATAACATGACAAGAATTTCATAGTGGCCATATCTGGTCCTCAAGGATGTCTTCGGGATATCCGACTCCTGAAGCTTCAACTGATGATATCCAGAACGCAAGTCAATCTTGGAAAATACCCTGGCACCATGTAACTGGTCAAACAAATCATCAATACGAGGCAAATGGTACATGTTCTTCACTGTAACCTTATTCAGCTGTCGGTAATCAATACACATACGCATAGATCCATCCTTTTTCTTCACAAATAATACCGGTGTCACACTAGATAGCGGTGGTGCACAATAAGGCTCCTGAGGTCTAGGAGGAGCTGTAATACCGTTGGCTGTTGGAAGAGCTGAATAGACCTCTTGGCCTCTCTCTCCTCCTTGTCCCAGGCCAATATACTCTCAATCCTCCGGGCAATACATTTGATGGGTATATATACAATTTCTCTTCTTCTAGCTCTTAAAGAGTTAAGAAGAAGGCAAGCCGCGCGACGTCGTCGTAGTCGCTCGCTCTGCTCGGATTTGGATTTGAATTTGGATTTGGGCAAAGATCGATTGATTGATTAATATTTTTGGACAAAATTCCTTTCAATTAATTACATTAATTAACAAAATTCAATCCGGAATAACCCATGACCCACGACCCGGTCTGGTCCGTTTTCTTTCCTGAATTATTTTCTGCAAGGTTGCAAACCTTTTAAGAAACAGTGTCAAATGCTCGATAAATATGCCTTGAATCTCAAATTTTTTACTTACAAATGTTTTTGATTATCTTCTGCACAATATTTTACAGTGTATTTTACGACCGTTGAGTGGTGCGAAGTTCAACAGAGTTTTTTTGTACCAATACGCTTGTGAGTTAAATCGTTCTATCCTAGGAGGATAATATTACAACACCTCAAGTAATTGAGGGGAATAATTTCCTTAAGGACGCACTTTGCATTCAGTGTGCTTGATTTATTCCTATACTGTTTTTCAGACTTTATTTCGTTAAACTGGCATCACTAACTTTATGTTTCTGTTTATAATTCAGAAAGTTTAATGTTTATAATTCAACTTCTAACAATTTCAGAAAATGCTATATCTATTAACTTTGAAGGACGATTTAATCCCAATTTGTGGGTATATTAATTTGTATTTTGGTTAAACGTATTGTATACGGTAGAACCGGATATGCCCGATTTCGTGGGCTCGATGAACTTCCTCGAGGGTAAGCTTGTAATGGGTCTAGTTCAAGTTCGATGGCAGAGTATGAGGCGTAAAGATCGAAGCACTCGTTGTGTTATTGATTAAGGGCATGTTCCAAACTATGGATCATGTATCTTCATGTCATAATTCCAGGTCGTGCTACGCATGAAAATTGTTATGCCAAATTATGTAGAGACTGTAATTGGTATTGTTGTTACACCTCTATCCGCACATATTGGGGTGAGGCGGCAAGACTTCTTTGTGAAGGCATTGGTATTGTTGTTACACCTCCACCCGCACATATTGGGGTCAGGAGGCAAGGCCGCTCTGTGTAGGTATTGGTATTGTTGTTAAACCTTCACCCGCACATAATGGGGTGAGGTGGCACGTCCTCTTTGTGTAGGTATTGGTATCGAGGTTGCTTCTCCAACCGCATAAATTGGGGTGAGGAGGTAGGGTCGCTTAGTGTAAAGATGGTTACAGAGGTTTTCGTCTTAAATTTTTTTAAGGTTAATGAAAGCTCTTGATAAAGTTTCTTGGGCTTTAACAGCTATCTATTTTATTCTATTGTCACCCTGATTAATCATATTTATGTTGTATTTCCAAGTTCATGATTAGGTGTTTTGTTTTCATACTAGTACTATTCGGTATGTACTAACATCCCTTTTGCTTGGGGCACTGCATCTTTAATGGATGCAGGTGGTTCCACAGTGGAGGCTATTGACCTCTGATACCGGTACTTAATCTTCCCAACCGACTTGGTGAGCCCCATCTCATACTGTGTTTTAAGATATAGCCGGAGCCTTGTTGTGACACTATCACCGTACTCTTTTGTATCTATTAGTCACTCCGTAGACATAGTGTGGGTGGTATGTTGGTGTGGGGAAGTCAAACTAGTAATGTTGTAATTGTATCACAAGTTCCACATTAAACCATGAAAAAGTATGCATTTTGGAAACTTATAAATGATGTAACTGCTAATAATGAATTGGTGTTGTTGTTTACTCGATCCTCCTCCCTGCCTAATTAATGAATTAGATATTATTGTTATTCATGAGTATGTTGGGGTAGAAGGTATTGTACAAGCTTGCTTGGCCGAGTCATCTAAGTTAAGCACCGCTCACGCTCCCCGAATTCGGGGTGTGACATTAGATGGGCCAATCCTCCCACCCCCTAAACCCTCAGTTGAGGAGGCCCTAAAACTGGAACTTAAACCCTTACCAGGTCATCTTCATTATGCATATTTGGGAAGTTCTAACACTTTACTTGTGGTTGTTTCTTCTCATTTGTCTAACTTGCAGAAAGAAAATCTATTAAGGGTACTAAGGGAGAACAAGTGTGCCATTGGTTGGACATTGTCTGACATAAAGGGTATTAGCCCTGCATTCTGCATGCACAAAATTCTCATGGAGGAGGGGCACAAGCCTACTACAGAAAAATAATGCCGCCTAAATCCGATCATGAAAGAGGTGGTTAGAAAAGAAGAGATTAAGTGGCTCGACGCAAATATAGTATTTACTATCTTCAATAATAAGTGCCTAAGCCTTGTCCAATGTGTGCCTGAAACGGGGGGTATGACTGTTATAGCGAATGAACAAAATGAATTAATCCCAAATAGGATTGTGATTGGTTGGCGAATATGCATAGATTATAGGAAGTTGAATAATGCTACACGAAAATATCACTTCCCTCCCCCTTCATTGATCAAATGCTTGATAATTTAGCCATATAGGAATACTATTGTTTCCTTGACGGCCATCGGTGTATAATAATATTGCTATTGCCCCGGAAGATCAAGAAAAGACAACTTTTACATGCTTTTATGGTACTAATCCATTTAAGATGGCGAGTCACTCCACATGGTGCAATTGAGTTGCGCGTCGTAGGTGGCGAGAGAACGTTTGTAGTGAACAGACAAAGGGTAAAGCACTATTATGGAGGTGACTTTGATCTTCAGAACTTGAAGGTTCTACTAGCCGACGATTAGGCGAGATTCAGCGTCATGCCGCTACATTAAATCAGGTGCTTGTTGAGAGAAAACACATCTTTACTGCTTTCTTTTATTTTATTTTTTTATTATATTATTTTTGTAGTGTCTGTTTTTATTTATTAGGATTATAATCATAGAAAACAAAGCCATTAAAAGAGTGCAAAAGCGAGCTAAATGGGGAGAACTATGTATAGGGTGCCCACACAAAGGACCATGCGTTGGGAAAGTTTGAGTACCTACTGAGCCGTGATTGCTTCGGTCGTTGGCCTTTTAGGGAGTTTCTCCACCCTGATTATTGTTTTGCTTTATTTGTGCATTGGGGATACTGCACTCTTTTTAAGGTGGTGTGGAGAATTACTCTAGATAATTAGCTGTGGTATGTTAGAAAAAGTTAACTTCTTATTTTGATTTTAGCTTCTTATTTTTATTTCGTAGTTGTGTAGTATTTTAGTTGCTTAATTTTTCTTTAAATAAAGCAAAATCGAAAAAAGTTAAAAAATTAGACTTTTCCCGACGATGGATCTCCTGGACAGTTTTCTCTAGGGATTAAAGTTTAAACAAAAATCCAAAAATATGTTTTTTAGTTTCCATTAGGTAGTATTAATTCCCTGTGATTTTTCTTTGTGCCTCGTTTCTTTTTCATGGAATGTCACGACCCGAATTTACCCTCTGAACGGTCTCGTGACGGCACCTAGTCTCTATGACTAGGTAAGCCTAAATTGTGGAAAAGAAAAGAAAAATAATAACCAAATAGTAAAGATGAAGTCATACTATAAAATTTAGCCGCTCAACATCTACAACTTTTACTTTCCCAAAACCCGGAATGTCACAAATCACAAGCTTTATACGACAATAGCTCTATACAATCGAAAAAAAGAAAAGTGTACATGTATATCTACTAAGTCTGTAGTAGAGTAGATAGAGACTCGTGGGATTCTGCGGACGTTGCAGAATTAGCTCGCGTTCTCCAGAATCAGCTGTTGCTATGCACCTAACCACGGTACTGAGTGCTGGTACCTGTATCTGTACATGGGGAAAACATGTGCAGGAAAGGGCGTGAGTACTCCACATTCGGTACTTAGTAAGTGCCAAGCCTAACCCCTGTCAAGTAGTGACGAGGTCAGGTTGAGGCTCTACTGAGTTATAAAAGTAAGACAATATAAGTTTGATCAGTGAAAGATACGTAGCATTAATAAATAGAACTTAAGGAAAGATCTATAAGAAATAATTGAAAAGACACATCGTCTTAGCACATCATATAACTCAACACTAATTATGAAATGCAGTGCAGGAGGAAAGCTCCAGGATCTCAGTCCGTAGTCCCAATTTAAATATGCAATGCAGTACAGGGGGAAAGCTCCCGGATCTTAGTCTGTAGTCCCAATTTAAATATGCAATGCAGTACAGGGGGAAAGCTCCAGGATCTCGGTCCGTAGTCCCAATTTAGATATGCAATGTAGAAAGTATGTCGGACATAGCGTAATTAACAGTTTAAGAAAAATATTAGTCAAGAATACTGTAAAACTACCTAAGCATGGTTTAAATTGTAACAAGTAAGAGAGAAACAAGTAAGGACAGGTAGGCATGCTAAATCTTAAGCTAGCTACTCAGATAGGATAGGAAACAGTACTTTCAGGAATGAAATGAGTCATGAAGTGGAAGTAAAAATGGAATTTTATTAACAACGACCCGTGTACGCACTCGTCACCTCACGTACACGGCTTCCACATAGTAAAATCAGTATAAAATGCCTAAGGGAAATCCCCATCACAGAGTTAGGCAAGCCACTTACCTTGGCTGCGCTAATCAACTCAATACCACGTTCTTGCCACGAGTATCCGACTCCGGGTGGCGCAAATCTATTGAATTCGATTGCATAACGTAAATATCACTTCACGGAAGCAAAATAGCTAATTATTTCTAAGCTAATACGCGAAATTAGGAAATTCGCCCAAAAGGTCCCCCGGGCCCACGTCTAGGAATAGGGTAAAATTTACATTTTCCAAACCCCCATTCACTCACGAGTCTAACCATATAACAATATCTCAAATCGGAGGTCAAACACCCAATCAAAACTCAACAATTTGGTTTATGAAGTTCTTCCCATTTTTCCCATTTTCTACCCACAAAAATTCGAAATTTAAGGTTGAATTTAAGAGGAATCATGGAATTTGATCTAAATAGGTTAGAGATCACTTACCCAAATCACCCAGGTGCGAATACCTTCGAAAATCGCTTCTCCCGAGCTCTCAAAATCAAAAATGGTGAAAATGACTTTAACCCACGGAATTGGGTCTATAAAAGACTGCCCAGGCATTTCTTCTATGCGATCGCGCACAATGAGTCGCGATCGTGGAGAGTAACCTCACACGTGCCAGAATTTTCCTTATGCGAACGCGGCTAAGGGGTCTACGATCGCGGACCTTCATGAGCCAGACCTATCCGATCGCGTCTGGGACCCCGCGACCGCACAGAGTAAATACCAAACCCCCTCAGACCCTGGGTACACTATGCGATCGCAGCCTATTACATGCGATCGCGGAGGTCGATTTCTCAATACACTGCGATCGCGCATAGCCGTCTGCGATCGCAAAGAACAACTCACGTGACTTCCCTAATTACCCTATGCGATCGCGAGTGATCTCTTGCGATCGCAGATAACAAGGAACTGCTGTAGAAAAACTAGAAAATCAGCAAAGGCCTTTAGGTCGAAAGTGTCCGTTTGAACACCCGAAACACACCCGAGGCCCTCGGGACCTCAACCAAAACCACCAACCAACCTAATACCTCATTCAAACTTGGTCGAGCCTTAAAAACACATCTCATAACATCAAAATCCTCAAATATGCATAGATTCAAGCCTAAGAACTTATGAAATTCCTAAATTCCCATTAGATGCTGAAACACGTCAAAACTCATCCGAATGACCCCAAATTTTGCACAAAGGTCATAAATGACATTACGGACCTGCTGTCGCTTTTGGAATTCCATTCCGAGTCCCATATCAAAATCTCACCTATCGGCCGAAACTGCCGAAATTTTAACTTTCTCCAATTCAAGCCTAAATCTACAACCGACCTCGAAAACACATTCCGAACACGCTCCTAACCCCGAAATCACCCAACGGAGATAACAAAATCGACGGAATTCCATTCCAGATCCGTCTTCACACAGTTCTAGCCACGGCCTGATTTCAAAAGAAAAAATCCACATTTAAGGACTAAGTATCCAAAATCCCTCCGCATTTCACAACTGAACGCTCCGAAAAGTTCCAATAACATAAATAGACATGGGAGGAGCAGTCATTAGTGGATTGGGGCACTAACTCTCAAAACGACCGACCGGGTCGTTACATTCTCCTCCTCTTAAGAAAATTGTTCGTCCTCGAACGAGTACAGAAACATACCTGAAGCTGTGAAGAGATGGGGTTACTGACTCCGCATATCCTGCTCGGTCTCCCAAGTCGCCTCCTCGGCTTGATGACCCCTTCACTGAACCTTGACTGAGGCAATATTCTTCGATCTGAGCCTCCTAACCCGCCTGTCCAATATAGCCACAGGCTCCTCAACATATAATACACCCTTGTCCAATTGGACTGAGTTGAAATCCACAACATGAGTCGGATCACCGTGATACTTCCGGAGCATGGAAACGTCAAAAGCAACCTCCCCAACCCGCTGCAACACCTCAAAAGGGCCAATGAACCTCAGACTCAGCTTAAACATTTTCTCGAATCTCATGACGCCCTTCATAGGAGATACCCGAAGCAAAACTCGATCACCAGTCATAAATGCCAATTCACGAATCCTCTGGTCTACATAACTCTTATGCCTGGACGGAGCTGTGCAAAGTCTCTCCTGAATCACCTTCACCTTCCAGGGAATCACGAACCAAGTCTGTACCTAACAATCGGGCCTTGCCCGGCTCAAACCATCCTATTGGACACCTGCACCGCCTACCATACAAAGCCTCATACGGCGCCACCTGAATGATGGACTGGTAGCTGTTATTATAAGTAAACTCTGCAAGAGGCAAGTACTGATCCCATGACCCTCCAAAATCTATCACACATGCACGGAGCATATCCTCGAGAATCTGAATCGTGCGCTCGGACTGCCCGTCTGTCTGGGGGGAAACATTGTGCTGAGATCTATCTGAGTACCCAACTCACTATGTAAGGCACTCCAGAAGTGCGAGGTGAACTGAGGACCTCGATCTGATATAATTGATACTGGCACACCGTGCAACCGGACTATCTCCCGAATGTAGATCTGGGCCAATCTCTAAGAAGAGTATGCAGTCAATACTTGAATGAAATGGGCTGACTTGGTCAGCCGGTCCACAATCACCCAAATAGCATCATGCTTCCTCAAAGTCCGAGGAAGTCCAACCACAAAGTCCATGGTGATCCCCTCCCACTTCTACTCTGGAAGCTTAATTTGCTGAAGTAATCCTCCCGGTCTCTGATGCTCACATTTGACCTGCTGACAATTGAGACACTTCGCTACAAACTTCGCTATATCCTTCTTCATCCTTCGCCACCAATAGTGTTGTCTTAGATCCTGGTACATCTTCGCGGTACCTCGATGGATGGAGTACCGCGAGCTATGGTCCTCCTCAAGAATCAACTCCCAAAGCCCATCTACATTGGGCACACAAATACGGCCCTGCATCCTTATCACACCATTATCACCTATGGTCACATCCCTGGCATCACCCTGCCGGACTCTATCCTGATGAGCCCGAAGGTTGGGATCCTCATACTGGCGCTCCAGAATGCGGTCATAAAGAGAAGATTGAGCAACAACGCAAGGAAATACCCAGCAAGGCTCAGAAAGATCCAGTCTCACGAACTGACTGGCTAAGGACTGAACATCCAAGGCTAAGGGCCTCTCAGCTGCACGAAGATATACCAAACTACCCAAACTCTCCGCCCGGCCACTCAAAGCGTCGGCCACCACATTGGCCTTCTCCGGGTGGTATAATATAGTGATGTCATAATCCTTGAGTAACTCCAACCACCTACGTTGGCGCAAATTGAGATCCTTCTGTCTGAATATGTGCTGCAAACTCCGGTGATCCATGAGTATATCACAGGGAACACCATATAAATAATGATGCCATATCTTCAGGGCGTGAACAATCGTTGCCAACCCAAGATCATGAATAGGGTAGTTTTTCTCATGCACCTTCAACTTTCTGGACGCGTAGTCAATCACCCTACCGTCCTGCATCAACACTGCTCCTAGGCCAATCCTCGAAGCATCACAATAGACCGTAAGGGATCCTGAACCAGTGGGTAGTACTAACACTGGAGCTGTAGTCGGGGCTGTCTTGAGCTTCTGAAATCTCTCATCACAATCTGCGGTCCATATAAAAGGTGCACATTTCTGGGTCCGTCTGGTCATGGGCGCTGAAATGGATGAAAATCCCTCCACAAAACGGCGATAATACCAAGCTAAGCCAAGGAAACTGCAGATCTCAGTAGCTAAAGATGGTCTAGGACAACTCTGCACCGCCTCTACCTTCTTTGGATCTACCTTCATCCCATCCGAAGACACCACATGGCCAAAGAATGCCATATAATCAAGCCAAAATTCACACTAAGAAAATTTGGCATACAACTTCCTCTCCCTCAATGTCTAAAGTACGGTCCTCAAGTGTTGCTCGTGGTCCTCTTGGGACCGAGAATATACCAGAGTGTCATCAATGAATACGATGACGAAAGTATCAAAATACATCCAAAATACGTTGTGCATCAGGTGCATGAAGGCTGCTGGGGCATTAGTCAGCCCAAATGACATAACAAGGAACTCATAATGGCCATATCTGGTCCTGAAGGTAGTCTTCGGGATATTCCTCTCCCGAATCTTCAACTGATGATAACCCAAACGAAGATCAATCATGGAGAACACCCAACACCTTGTAACTGGTCAAATAAATCATCAATGCGAGGCAATGGGTACCTTTTCTTCACTGTCACCTTATTCAGTTGCCGGTAGTCAATACACATACGCATTGAACCATCCTTTTTCTTCACAAACAATACCAGAGCACCCCAAAGTGATACACTGGCCCTGATGAATCCCTTTTCAAGCAACTCCTGCAACTTCTCCTTCAACTCCTTCAAGTCATGAGGAGCCATGCGATAGGGAGGAATGGAAATGGGCTGAGTGCCCGGCAACAAGTCAATGCAGAAATCAATATCTCAGTCGGCCAGCATACCCGGAAGATCAGCTGGAAACTCATCAAGATAGTCCCTAACAATGGGGACAGACTCAACTGTAAGGGTCTCAGCACTAACATCTCTCACATAAGCCAAATACGCATCACACCCCTTTTCAACCATCCGTTGAGCCTTAAGAAAGGAAATGACTCGGCGGGGGGTGTAGTCGAAAGAACCTCTCCACTCTAACCTCGGTAATCCTGGCATAGCCAGCGTCATAGTCTCGCGCGTGACAATCAAGAATAACATAGTAGGGAGACAACCAGACCATACCCAATATAATATCAGAATCTACCATACCGAGTAATAATAAATTAGCCCTGGTCTCAAAACCACTGATAACTATCAAACACGACCGATATACGCGATCCACAATAAGAGAATCTCTCACAGGAGTAGAAACATAAACGGGGGAACTCAAAAAATCCCGAGATATCCCAGATGAGAAGCAAAGTAAGAGGACACATACGAATATGTTGATCTCGGGTCAAATAATACTGATGCATTCCAATGACAAATGTGAACAATACATGTAATGACTGAATCTGAAGCAATGGCCTCTGAGCGGGACGGAAGAGCATAATATCTATCCTAGCCTCCCCCTTTAGGGCGGCCTCTACCTCCCCGAACTCCACCTCGAGCTTCCTAAGATGGTAGGGTAGCAGCTGGTGCTGGAAGAATAGCCGGGAGACCTGGTGGAAGGCATGGAAATTGATAAGTCTGAGGTGGTGCACCGCTCCTAGCCCTGGGGCAATCTCTGATCACATGACAAGGGTCACCACACTCAAAACAACGCGTCGGAGGACGTGGCGGCTGATGCTGACTCTAAACAGGCCTGCTTGACTGGACGGTGATAGCACCTCGAGCAGGAGGCACCTGAGATACTGGTGGTGCATAATAAGGCTCCTGAGGTCTAGAAGGAGCGGGAATACCACTGGCTTCTAGAAGAGCTGAATGAACGGGGCGACTCACAAAACCCGTACCGTAACGTGTTGGTGGTGCACAGGCTCCTGAAAAGTGACCAGTCTCTCGAGACCTCTTGGCCTCTATCTCCTCTCTGTCCCGGGCTAGCATAGTCTCAATCCTTCGGGAAATACTCACGGCCTGCATGTAAGCAATATCTGCCTCCAGCTCTGTGGCCATGCTGGTCCGAATAACGGGGTGGAGTCCCTCAATAAAGCGTCGAACCCTCTCTCTGACAGTGGAAACGAAAGCTGGTGCGTGACGAGCCAAGTCGCTGAAACGGACTGCATACTCTGACACAGTCATGGTACCCTGGCGTAACTGCTCAAACTCTACACGCCAAGCATCCCTGAGGATTTGAGGGACAAACTCAAGTAGGAACATCTCTGAGAACTGAGCCGAAGTAAGTGAAGCTTCCTCGTTTGGACTGCTCAACTCAAAAGCACGCCACAACTGATAAGCTGCTCCCCTCAGCTGGGAAAGCAATGAAAGAGACCCCACTCATCTCCACAATACCCATGGTGCGGAGAATGCGATGGCACCCCTCAAGAAAACCCAGGGCATCATCCGAAGCTAGTCTGTTGAACTCATGTGGGTGGTACTACTTGTACCTCTCAAGTCGGAGCTGCTCTGCCTCCGGAACAACTATCGTAGTCACATGCTGAACTGGAGTTGCTGGGGGCATGGGGATATACTCTGGAACCTGCCCCATATGAACCTTCTGCTCAGCAGTACGGGCTATGGGTGTATGTGCCCCTCCCCGGGCCTGGGATGTAGCTGGGGCTATCAGAAGTAGTCCCGCCTGAGACAGAGTACTAAAGGCACTCAAAAACTGAGCCAATGTCTCCTAGAGGGCTGGAGTAATAGTAGGGACCTCCTGTGCCCCTCCAACTGTGGCTGCTGGGGAATCATATGCCTCTGCTCTCTCCGGTGCTCGGGCTGCACCGCGTGCTCGTCCTCTGCCCCAGCCCCTGCCTCGAACGACTCTGACTGGGGGCTCGGAAGCCTGGTCATCGGTACGAGTACGAACCATGTGTAAGCAAGAATATAATAGAGTTTAAGAATTTTGATGATAGTAACTAGCACGACACGGAATTCCAAAGAATATGATTCTTCTTAACAGTTACATAGCCTCCCAAAGATAGATATGGACGTCTCTGCACCGATCCGCGAGACTCTAATAAAGCGGCTTGTGACTTGTGACTCCTATGAACCTAGACTCTCTGATACCAACTTGTCATGACCCGAATTTACCCTCCGAACAGTCTCGTGACGGCAACTAGTCTCTACGTCTAGGTAAGCCTAAATTGTGGAAACAAATAAGACAAATAATATCAAAACAGTAAATATGAAGTCATACTATAAAATTTAGCCGCTCGGCATCTACAACTTTTACTTTCCCAAAACCTGGAATGTCATAAATCACAAGCTTTATACGACTATAGCTCTATACAATCGGAACAAAGAAAAATGTATATGTATATCTCCTAAGTCTGTAGTATAGGAGATGGGGACTCGTGGGATTCTGCGGATGCTGCAGAATTACCTCGCGGTCTCCAGAATCAGCTGCTACTATGCACCTAACCACGGTACTGAGTGCTAGTACCTGGATCTGCACATGGGGAAAACATGCGCAGGAAAGTACGTGAGTACTCCACATTCGGTACTTAGTAAGTTCCAAGCCTAACCCCAGTCAAGTACTCGTCACCTCACGTACGGAGTTAGGCAAGCCACTTACCTTGACTGCGCTAATCAACTTAATACCATGCTCTTGCCACGAGTATCCGACTCCGAGTTGCCAAAATCTATTCAATTCGATTGCATAATAATATCACTTCAAGGAAACAAAATAGCTAATTATTTCTAAGCTAATACTCGAAATTAGGAAATTCGCCCAAAAAGTCCACCGGGACCACGTCCCAGAATCGGGTAAAATTTACATTTTTCGAACCCCCATTCACTCACGAGTCTAACCATATAAGAATCACTCAAATCAGAGGTCAAACATCCAATCAAAACTCAACAATTTGGTTTATGAAGTTCTTCCCATTTTTCCCATTTTCTACCCACAAAATTCGAAATTTAAGGCTGAATTTAAGATTGGAATCATGGAATTTGATCTAAATAGGTTAGAGATCACTTACCCAAATCACTCAAATGCAAATACCTTCGAAAATCGCTTCTCCCGAGCTCTCAAAATAAAAAATGGTGAAAATGACTTAAACCCTCGAAATTGGGTCTTTAAAAGACGGCCCAGACATTTCTTCTATGTGATCGCACACAATGAGTCGCGATCGCGGAGAGTAACCTCACACGCGCCAGAATTTTCCTTATGCGAACGTGACTAGGGGGTCTGCGATCGCGGACCTTCATGAGCCAGACCTATGCGATCGCGTCTGGGACCCCGCTACCGCATAGAGTAAATACCAAACCCCCCTCAGACCCTGGGTAGACTATGCGATCAGAGCCTATTACATGCGATCGCGGAGGTCAATTTCTCAATACACTGCGATCACACATAGCCTTTTGAGATCGCGAAGAACAACTCACGTGCCTTCCCTAATTACCCTATGCGATCACAGAGAACAAGGAACTGCTATAGAAAAACCAGAAAATCTGCAAAGGCCTTTAGGCCAAAAGTGTCCGTTTGAACACCCGAAACACACTCGAGGCCCCTGGGACCTCAACTAAAACCACCAACCAACCCTAATGCCTCATTCAAACTTGGCCGAGCCTTAAAAACACATCTCATAACATCAAAATCCTCAAATATGCATAGATTCAAGCCTAAGAACTTATGAAATTCCTAAATTCCCATTCGATGCCGAAACACGTCAAAACGCATCTGAATGACCCCAAATTTTGCACACA
The DNA here is from genome assembly GCA_005239495.1 of Nicotiana undulata. Taxonomy (NCBI): domain Eukaryota; kingdom Viridiplantae; phylum Streptophyta; class Magnoliopsida; order Solanales; family Solanaceae; genus Nicotiana; species Nicotiana undulata. The sequence continues at coordinate 65,895 of ML284588.1, forward strand.
GGTCATAAATGACATTACGGACATGTTGTCGCTTTTGGAATTCCATCCCGAGTCCGTCCTGATTTCAAAAGCAAAAATCCACATTTAAGGACTAAGTGTCCAAAATCCCTCCGGATTTTACCACTCAACGCTCGGACAAGTTCCAATAGCATAAATAAACATGGGAGGAGCTGTCATTAGGGGATTGGGGAGCTAACTCTCAAAACGACCGATCGGGTCGTTACATGGAATGTAGTTTGAACCAAGTAGTAGTGTTTGTTTTCTTAGAGTAGGACTTAGGAAAAAATGGAGGAAGAAAGATGAGATTCCTAGGCGCCCTCAACTTGTTTGATGTAGCATATCTAGGCTTTGGCATATGTAGTATATTTCCTATATTATGAAATTGATCATTATGCCTTTATAAATTGGATTACATGTCTCGTGACGCCTATGTCTCGTATTCTTTACTTATGTTCACTTTGTGCTTGATGTTTAATATCTTGGGGCTCTGTGAATACTTGCACTCGTTTGAGAGTCGGAATGAAACCGTTTTTAGTGAGTCTTGTGCAATGTGTGAAGTGATATTTTTGTGTAGTCCATGTCACTGTACTTATGTCAATAACTCGCCCGATATGTGAGTCGCAAAGAAATTATAAGTGAGGCTCGATTTGGAAAATAATTTAGGTTGTCCATATTATTTTTGAGTTTAATGCTTATCACAAATAAAATCTATCCCTGGTTAATTATTTTGAGCCTGTAGACTTTTATTTGGCACCCACATTACAAGCCTATTTCCCTTTTTGTTCGTAATTAACATTGTTTTGATCATTTTAAATCTTAAAGAACTTTTATTATTAAATGAGCTAAAAGAAGTAAGGAGGGAATTGGGTCGCATTCGAGTGGAACAAATGAAAGGAAGAAATTTGCACTTATTTTGCAAAAGAATACACCACAAGCTAAAATTGTAAAGAAAAAAAAACACTGTAAAAAAGAAAGAAAAATATTGATAAATAAATTGACATCTTGTCCTTGCTAATGGGTATGAATTAAAGTAATGCCTATAGAAAAGAGGGAACATTATTAGGGGTGATTTTAGTTGTGAAATTGATGTTGGGATTGGAGAATATGCGCCTAAAGTTAAATATATAATGTGTTAAAGTTCTTGGGAGGGTGAACCACTATTAATATCCTACCAGTCCCTTAGCCATATTACAATCATGAACAATTCCTAAATGATTTTATATCGAGCGAGCCTACTGTAGTGGGGATTTACATAAAGGGCAAGTCGAGGGTACCAATTGCATGCATGTGACTTCTTTTGTGAGAGTGAGCGATTTTCTTTGATATATGTAAGCCCTTAACATATGTTTGACCATTTGATTTGAATGTGTGGATTCAACTTACTCTTTTGTTCTTGTTGTGAGGGAAAATGGTTTTGTGAGGGATATGTAATGTTATTAGACTTCTCTAGGATGTTGAGTGTTCAAGCCATGACTGCATTGATACACTGAGTCGATTTTAGAGGCTAGGATTGTTATAAGCATGTCATCGTTGTTGTAAATATTTTTGAAGAATGACATAAGTTAAGGAACCCTTTCCGTAACTCAGAATTTATCATGCAGTACAAGTGTACAAGTCATATCTATGCTACAACATGGAAAAACAATGAACATGTTGTGTCCTAACTACCCGGACGAAGCAGTAATAGCCACTACGTACGGACTCTCGTCACTCGATGTGTACGTAGCCCCCAAACAAGATCACATAGCAAACAAGGTTACCTAGAGGGACAATTTCCCTCTTACAAGGTTAGAAAGGAGACTCACCTCAACGAAGCACTCCTCAGACAAAAGACCGGATCAAGAATGCGCTCAAAGCTCCGAAACTACCCTCGACGGCTCACAACTAGCCAAACATAGCATAATTGAATCAATTTATGCTCCAAGAATAAGAATTAACAAGAAATTCCAAAATATAGTATTCTTGAAGGTTTTTGAAATTTCGACCCCAGGCCCAAAAATGTTGACCGAAGTCAAACTTGGCCAAATAGGCCAGCCTTAATGAACCAAGTGTTCCTAAACCATCCAATTCATTCCCACATCCCGAACCACCCGCTCCCGCGAGGCATAAAGCACGAATAGCCGCTATGGAAGGTTTCATTTAAGGAAACGGAACCCTAATACGCAAAACGACCGGCTGGGACGTTACATTCTCTGCCTCTTAAACAAACGTTCGTCCTCGAACGGGACTAGAATCGTACCTGGAGTGCTGAATAGCTATGGATATCTGCTTCGCATGTCCTGCTTGGAATCCCATGTCGCCTCCTCAACTTGTTGGCCCCTCCACTGGACCTTAACCGCAGAAACCATCTTAGACCTCAATTGGCGGTCCTACCTATCAATAATGGCAATCGGCTCCTCCTCGTAGCCCAACTTCTCATCTAACTGGATAGTGCTGTAATCAACCACGTGCGAGAAGTCGGTGTGATACCTCCGAAGAATTGATACGTGAAATACTGGGTGAACTCCTGATAAGGCTGGAGGCAAAGCAAGCTCATAAGAAACCTCTCCAACCCGCTTCAACACCTCGAAAGGACCTATAAACCTGGGACTCAACTTGCATTTCTTCCCAAATCTCATAATGCCCTTCATCGGCGAAACCTTCAACATAACCTTATCCCCCTCCATGAATGCTACATCACGTGCCCGCTGAGCTGCGTAGCTCTTCTGCCTAGACTGTGATGTACAGAGCTTTTCCTGAATAATCTTCACATTTTCCAAGGCATCTCTCACCAGATCTATACCATATAGCTTGGCCTCGCCAGGCTCAAACCACCCAATAAGGGAACGACATCGCCGACCATATAAAGCCTCGAATGGAGCCATCTCGATGCTGGACTGATAACTATTATTGTATGCAAACTCCACTAAAGGCAAGAACTGATCCCACTGACCCCCGAAATCAATCACACAGGCCTTGAGCATATCTTCTAGAATCTGAACTGTACGCTCTGACTGGCCATCGCTTTGAGGGTGAAATGCTGAACTGAGGTCTATCTGAGTACCCATCTCGCTGTGCAAGGTTAGAAGTGCGAAGTGAACTGAGGACCCTGATCTGAAATGATAGACACCGGCACACCATGCAATCGGACTATCTCACGAAGGTAAATCTGAGCTAGCCTCTCTATAGTATAAGTAGTAGCCACATGAATGAAATGTGTCGATTTGGTCAATCTATCCACAATGACCCAAACCGCATCAACCTTACGCAAAGTCTGAGGCAACCCAACCACGAAGTCCATAGTGATTCGCTCCTATTTCCACTGAGGAATGGGCATCTACTGAAACAAGACTCCTGGCCGCTGATGCTCGTACTTAACCTACTGACAATTAAGACACCTGGCCACATACTGAAAAATGTCCTTCTTCATCTGCCTCCACCAGTAGTGCTGCCTCAGATCACGATACATCTTCGTCGCTCCTAGGTGAATAGAGTACAACGAACTTTGCGCCTCTACTAGAATCCTTTCCCTCAGACCATCAATATCAAGAACATACAATCGCCCTTGGAGCCGTAGAACACCATCCTCGCCTAAAGTAACCTCCTTGGCCCTGCCCTGGACCACTGTATCCCGCAGCTCCGCTAGACGTGGATCATCAAACTGCCGAGCCTGGATCTCTCCCAACAATGAAGACTGAGCTACCACATGAGCTATAACTAGAGGAGGCTCTAAAAGGTCCAATCTTACCAAACAGTTGGCCAAAGACTGAATGTCCAAGGCTAAAGGCCTCTCCTCGGCTAAAATGTAGGCCAAACTACCCATGCTAGATGCCCGCCTGCTCAATGCATCCGCAACTATATTTGCCTTGCCCGGATGATACAGAATAGTGATATCATAGTCCTTCAATAACTCAAGCCACCTTCGCTGCCTCAAATTAAGGTCCCTCTGCTTAAGCAGGTACTGCAGGCTGCGGTGGTCAGTGTAGACCTCACAAGATACACCATATAGATAATGCCGCGATATCTTCAAAGCATGAACAATCGCCGCCAACTCCAAATCGTGCACAGGGTAATTCTTTTCATGAACCTTCAGCTGGCGCGAAGCATAAGCAATAACCTTGCCATCCTGCATCAACACACATCCTAGCCCGATGCGTGAAGCGTCGCAATATACGGTATACTCCCCTGACACCGAAGGCAAGGAAAGAACTGGTGCTGAAGTCAATGCTGATTTGGGCTTCTGAAAGCTCGCTTCACAATCATCGGACCACTGAAATGGAACATTCTTCTGAGTCAATCTAGTCAATGGAGCGGCAATAGAAGAGAATCCCTCCACGAATCAACGGTAATAACCTGCTAGGCCAAGGAAACTCCTAATCTCTAAAGTGAAGTAGGACGTGGCCAACTCTGCACTGCCTCAATCTTCTACGGATCAACCTTGATACCATCACCGGATACCACATGCCCCAGAAATGCCACAGACTCCAACCAGAACTCACACTTGGAGAACTTAGCATAAAGCTTCTGTTCTCGCAAGGTCTGAAGCACAACTCTCAAATGCTGCTCGTGCTCATCCAAGCTCCGTGAGTAAATCAATATATTAACAATAAAAACAACCACGAATGAATTAATATACGGCCTGAATACCCTATTCATCAAGTCCATAAAGGTTGCTGGGGCATTAGTCAAGCCAAAGGACATCACTAAGAACTCATAATGGCCATATCTGGTGCGAAATGCAGTCTTCGGGACATCAGAAGCCCGAATCTTCAACTGGTGATAGCCTGACCTCAGATCAATCTTAGAAAACACACGAGCACCCTGTAGATGATCAAACAAATCATCAATACGCGGTAGAGGATACTTGTTCTTGATGGTCACTTTATTCAGCAGGCGGTAGTCAATACAGATCCGCATAGACCCATCCTTCTTCTTTACAAATAAGACTGGAGCACCCCACGGCGACACACTTAGCCTGATAAATCCCTTGGCCAACAACTCCTCAAGCTGCTCCTTCAACTCTTTTAGCTCCTTAGGATCCATACGATAAGGAGGAATATAAATAGGCTGAGTATCTGGAGCCAAGTCAATGCAGAAATCTGTATCTCGATCTGGAGGCATGCCTGGAAGAGGAAACACATCCGAAAACTCCCGAACGACAGGCACTGAATCAATGGTAAGAGACTCGACGGTGGTGTCCCACACATAAGCAAGATAAGATAGGCACCCTTTCTCGACCATATGCCGAGCTTTCATGAGAAATGACCCGGCTGAAGTCACTAACTGAAGCACCCCTCCACTCTAACCTCAGCGACTCAGGTATGGCTAGTGTAACTGTCTTGGCATTGCAGTCCAAGACAACATGATGAGGAGATAGCCAATCCATGCCCAAAATAACCTCGAAATCAACCATATCAAGCAACAATAGGTCGTCTCTGGTCTCAAACCCATAGAAAGTAATCACACAAGCCCGGTAGACCCCGTCTACTACTACAGAGTCGCCCATAGGAGTGGATACATACAAGGGAGAACCTAAAGACTCACAAATAACATCTAGAGAATGGGCAAATAAGGCTGAAACATATGAATAAGTAGACCCTGGATCAAATAGTACTGAAGCCTCTCTACCACATACCGAAATAATACCTTTAATCACAGCGTCTGATGCCACTACGTCTGCCCTGGCTGGAATAGCATAAAATCTGGTTGTAGCACCCGATGTTTGAGCTCCCCCAAGACAAGCTGGAGCTGAACGACCCACTCCTGACTGGCCTCCCCCTCTAGGACGGCCCCTGCCAACCTGACCTTCACCCCTAGGTGGTCGTGCTGCTGGTGCTGTAATCATAGGATGCTGGCTCTGCTGAACAACCTATCTCCGATACCTGGGACAAAACCTCCACGTGTGGCTCAGATCACCACACTCAAAGCAACCCCCTGGCACTACTGCTCGCCGCCCTGAAGAGGAGGAACCCTGAATAGCTGAAGAGCGGTGTGAATCCTCTGGTAAAGCACTGGGATAAGAACTGGAGGATCTTTGATGGCTAGAATAACTACATGGTGCACTCTGGATGGCTGGAGGATGATAGGAGTGCTCTGGCATGGTGCTAAACTAGGGCCTGACTGGAACAACCCTAGGAGGTATTGGAGGTGCTGAATAGGAAGGCCTGCTGAACTGGACACCTCCGTACTGACCCCTGACCCTAGCTGGAGCCCCTCTTAAGTTTCCTGCAAACCTGGCCCTCTTGTCCTGCTGACCTGGCTGCCCCTGCTCCCTGCCCCTCACACGGTAACCCTCGATACGTCGAGCTATCTCGGCTACAAGCTGATATGGGGTACCCATCTCTACCTCTCTGGCCATGGAAGTCCTGATACCCGGATGTAAGCCTGCCACAAACCGTCGAACCCTCTCAGCATCTGTGGGCAATATCATGAGAGCATGACGAGACAACTCTGAGAACCTGGCCTCATAATCGTACACAGACATATGCCCTTGCTTTAACCTCTCAAACTGACCCCGCAGCTCCTCTTTCTCAGATGGTGGAATGTATCGGTCAAAGAATAACTGAGTAAACTGCTCCAAAGTAACCGGTGGAGACCCTGCTGGCCTACAAAGTACATAAGACTGCCACCAGCGGCGAGCTCTGCCCTCAAGCTGGAAGGTCGTGAAATCTACCCCATGTGATTCTAATATCATCATGTTGTGCAGTCTGTCCCTGCACCTTTTGATGAAATCGTGTGCATCCTCTCCCCGCTCACCCCCGAAGGTCGGAGGGCGAAGCTGGGTCCATCTACCCAGCAACTTCTGCTGGTCTATCTCTGCAACTGGCCTGGGCTCTGGTGCTACCAGCCCAGGCTGAACCGCGATCACTGGTGGAATATCTGGAGTACGATGTATTGTTGCTGCTGGTCCTGTAGCCTGAGCGGTAGGGGTCTGAATTCCCCCTCCTACCTGAGAAGCAGCAGGATCTGATGGAAGTACACCCGCCTGTGACATAGTATCCATGAACCTCAGCATACGGCCCATGACCTCCTGGAAGCCCGGCGCCGTCATAAAATCAGCTTGTGGTGGAGCTACTGGAGGCAGCTCATCCTGCTCCTCAACATAAGGGTCCTCAATGGGTGTGACCGGTACAGCTTTGGGACGCCCTCGCCCCCTCCTACGAATAGGAGCCCTACCCCTGCCCCGACCACGGCCTCGAGCGGTGGGCGTAAAAGCCTCCCCTGGATCAGGAACATGTGAAGCACGCATCATCACCATCTATGAGAGAGTAGAAGAACAGGTCTGAGTACCTCATCGGTTGCACGATAGGATATTAACAAAAGGAGTTTCTTAACACCGTATAGCCTCCTGAAGATAAGTACAGACGTCTTCGTACCGATCCCCAAGACTCTACTGGGTTTAACTTTGACTCGTGAGACTACGTGAACCTAAAGCTATGATACCACGTTTGTCACGACCCAAATCCTAATTCAGGTCGCGATGGCGTCCAACAACGGGGTTAGGCAATCTGATATGAAACACACTAGGTGTTACCCTTCCCCTTTTTGGTTAAAAATTTAATAACTACCAATTTTAAATGGATAAAACACAATAATGATAAATGATACGAGATAGAACCACAGGTACAGAAATCAATCGATAGGAACGTCGCATAACATATGCACAGCCAAAACCCCAAAATAATAATTGCGTGTGTGTGCTAGTAACTAGTGTCACGAGTGCCACGGGCAACTACTAAATATACAATAAATGAAATATATATATAGAGCCTCAGTCTGAACAAAAGACAGAGGAAATATGGCAAGCAAACTCCAGGGTGCTGCCAGGAAGTGGCCAAGAAGGACAGCTCACCGTGAAGTATAGCCACTCAGTCAATATCTGGCACTGGGCTGATAATCAGACGGACCAGCCTCCGGACCTGCACAATCAAGTGCAGAAAGAAAGGAAAGTGCAGCATGAGTACATACATAAATATGTACCCAGTGAGTATCCCGTCTAATCTCGAAGAAGTAGTGACGAGAGGTCGACTCGATATTCACTAAGGTCCAACAGTAATAAAGTAAGCAGGATGTAAGGAAAACTGTAGGCAAGTAAGACAAATAATCAAGTACATCAATATCCAGCATCAAATACCAATCTCAAATCAAACAAGTTTGGTATCCGACGTGGTGTATGGCCCGCTCCCATATGGTACTCACTCACATCGCTCCGCCGTGGCGTACAGCCCGATCCCATCCTGTAAATCTTCGTCGTGGCGTACGGCCCGATCCCACCTTGTAGTCTTAATCTCCACTGTGGCGTACGACCCGATCCCATAATATACTCTCTCATCACTCTGCCGTGGCGTACGGCCCGATCCCATAATATAATCACTCGTCACTCTGCCGTGGCGTACGGCCTGATCCCATCCTGTGATTCTCTTATCACACTTAAATCAAGCCAAGTATCACAATGTTCAAAGACAACAGTACCAGTCACACAAGTATACAAGTCATATCTATGCTACAACAGGGAAAAACAATGAACTGTCCTAACTACCCGGACGAAGTAGTAATAGACACTACGTACGGACTCTCGTCACTCGGTGCGTACGTAGCCCCCAAACAAGATCACATAGAAAACAAGGTTACCTAGAGGGACAATTTCCCTCTTACGAGGTTAGAAAGGAGACTCACCTCGACGAAGCACTCCTCAGACAAAAGACCGGATCAAGAATGCACTCAAAGTTCCGAAACTACCCTCGACGGCTCACAACTAGCCAAACATAACATAATTGAATCAATTTATGCTCCAAGAATAAGAATTAACAAGAAATTCCAAAATATAGTATTCTTGAAGGTTTTTGAAATTTCGACCCCAGACCCACGCGTTCGGATTTTGAAAATTCTCGAAGGAATGAATTACCCCAAGCCTAAGGATCGTAATTACCTAATTTATTTAGGAATTCATGGCTAAAAAGGGATAATTCACTAATTATCAAAGCCCTGGGAATTTCTACCCAATATTTCCCATGAGTTTGATATTTTTAAGAACAAAATTAGTTGAATTCCATTAAAAATTGATAATTTAGAGAAGAAGTCACTCACCTTAGATGATAGTGGCTTTGGACATCCATTGCCCCCTGTTCTAAGATGCTTCAATGGAGTTTGGAAATTGGAAATGAGGAAGAAAGCCTGTAATTGGGCATTTAAATACTGCCCAGGAAAATCTTCACCGCGATCGCGTCATCCGGCCTTCAATCGCGGAGAACAAATGACCCTGGCCCTCAAGAAGCACTATGCGATCGCATAGATGGGGCCTGCGATCGCGGAGGGTGGGGAGGTAGGCTTATGCGATCGCAGGATTGAGGTCTGCGACCGTAGAGAGGAACAGGCAGTAGGGGGGTAGGTGACTTGTGCGATCGCAGGAGTGAGTCTGCCACCGCAGAGGGTTGTGGGGGGGACCATATGTGATCGTGGAGTGATGTATGCGATCGCTAAGAACATTTGATGGCCCAGCATAATTACTTCTCTGAGATCGCATCCATGCTTCTGCGATTGCAAAGAAGGAAACCAGAAAGAACATTTCTGGTTTTTCTAACTTAGCTCACGGGGGTCTAAAACACCCTCGAGCCCCCCGGGACCCCGTCCAAAAGCACTGGCAAGTCTGTGTTCGTGATACGGACTTGCTCGAACTTCCGAAACAGGAAAAACAATAACGGAACTCAAAATTCAACCCCAAAATAAAATTAATTAAACTTAAGAACTTTGAAATTCTAGAATTCATTACATTGCGCCAAACGGGTCTATACTACTCGGAATGACCCCAAATTTTGCAGACAGGTCATAAATGACTATACGGAACTATTGTCGGCCTTGAAATTCCATTCGGACTTCGATAGAATGAAGTCCCATTCCAGGCCAAATTCTAAACTTAAGGAAATCCTGATTTCCATTCCGGGCGCCGAAACGCTACCGGGTCATCAGAAACCCGAGCCGACCATACGCCCAAGTCCGAAATCACTCTACGGAGCTACTAGAGCTGTCAGAACTCGATTCCGAGGTTGTTTGCTCAAAATGTTGACCGAAGTCAAACTTGGCCAAATAGGCCAGCCTTAAGGAACCAAGTGTTCCTAAACCATCCAATTCATTCCCACATCCTGAACCACCCGCTCCCGCGAGTCATAAAGCACGAATAGCCGCTATGGAAGGTTTCATTTAAGGAAACGGGACCCTAATACACAAAACGACCAGCTGGGTCATTACATAAAATTTTATCTAATACCCACTTGTAACTTGGGAAGATGTTCACAATCGATATCAATCAAAGATAAGGGTCGAAGATGATCAATTGGGAGCTCCTTCCGGTTCAGTACATCCAAACTGGCCGACAGGTAAAAACTAGAGGGACGTCAATAGAGAGCCAAGGTCGAATAAAGATCGGTACCAGCCATATATTAGAGATCAACGGAACAACGGTTCGGGATGCAACTCCGCCCGGAATGATTGAATAAAAGATCGAGGATAGAATTCTCGGGGACTTATGAGTAAAACTGGCTTCAATAAGTATGCGGATCTCACTGAAGCACCGCGGCTATCGGAGTACAATTTCAGTGTCGATGCATCGGGCATTGTATCGGCTATCTTACGGATTGAAGACACTAGGTGGCCCAGACATATACAGACCAATCCTTCTCAAAGGAACCCAAATATAATGTGTAAGTATCATGACACAAACAGTCATAGGATCAACGATTGCAGGCAACTGAGGGATGAGGTAGCTCGATTGTTCAACGAAGGCCATATTCACGAGTTCCTCAGTGATAAAGCTAAAAATCACTTTAGGGAAAGAAACACAATTAGAAATAATGAACAAGAAGAACCTCAACATGTAATTCATATAATCGTCGGCGGGGTTGACGTTCCACAAGGACCTATATTCAAGCGCACTAAGGTGTCTATCGCCAGAGAGAAACAAACTCGAGACTATCTCCCTTAAGGAACTTTATCATTCAATGATGATGAAGAAGAAGGCATCTCTCAGCCACACAACAACACTCTGGTAATTTATATCTTGTTAATTAAGGTTCAGGTTAAATGTGTTCTAGTGGATCCAGGTTTCTCGGCAAACATCATCAGATCGAGGGTCGTGGAACAACTCAGCCTGCAGGACCAAATTGTGTGTGCATCTCGAGTCCTAAACGACTTCAACATGGCAGTGCAATAACTAAGGGGGAGATTATCCTACCGGTGAACGTGGCCAGAGCCATCCAAGATACTAAGTTCCATGTCATCGAAGGCGACGTGAGATATAATGCACTGCTCGGAAGGCCATGGATCCACAAACATGAGGGCACTACCATCGACCCTCCACCAAATGATGAAGTTGCACACGACGGATGGTGTAAAAATGGTATATGGAGAATAGCATGTTGCAAAGGAAATGTTTTCGGTCGATGAAGTAACAATGATCTCGGCACTATCGACCTCAGAAAGATCGAGCACCAAAGGTAAACAAACGGCCAAATAGAAATCACCGCTCCCAACCTCGGCTGAGTCGGAGAAACGGGTAGTAGATGAAGAAGAAAAGGAGGATTTTATAACTCCTTAAACCACTATTCAGATGACACAAAATCAACGGTCGAAAAGCTGGAGCAGGTGATATTGATCGAGTACTTCTTTTATCACTAGGAATTGAACTTACTGCTATAATGTAATGCCCTCAGTCTAAAAAATGCAGGAGCTACATATCAATGACTACTTAACATAATGTTCGAAGAAAAAATAGGTAAATCAATGGAAGTGTATGTTAACGACATGCTAGTTAAGTCCTTGCGCATAGAGGACCATTTGGCTCATTTGCAGGAAATATTCGAAATCTTAAGGAAGTATAACATGAAGCTCGACCCCGAGAAATGTTCTTTCGGGATCGGTTCAGGGCAAATTCCTTGGCTTCATGGTATCAAATAGGGGAATCGAAATCAACCCTGATAAAATCAAGGCCATCGAGGACATCACCATCGTAGATAGTGTGAAAGTAGTATAAAGGCTAACCAGGTGGATAGCTGCCTTAGGTCGATTCATATCGAGGTCATCGGATCAGAGCCACAGGTTTTTCTCCCTACTCCAAAAGAAAAATGATTTCGCCTGGACCCCGGAACGCAAACAGGCATTGGAAGAATTGATGAAATACTTATCGAGCCCACCTCTGCTCCACACATTGAAGGCAGATGATATACTTTACTTATACTTGGTCGTGTCTGAAATCGCGGTTAGTGGTGTCCTAGTTCGAGAAGAGCAAGGTACGTAGTTACCTATTTATTATGTAAGTCGAACCTTAGGAGATGCAGAAACTAGGTACCGACATATAGAGAAATTGTCAAGCGCTTCAAGGAAGTTAAAACCATATTTTCAATGCCACCCCATATGTGTATTAACCACTTACCTGCTCCGTAATGTTTTGCACAAATCCGAATTATCGAGTCTATTGGCCAAATGGGTCGTCGAACTCAGCAGGTGTGATATTGAATATCAACCCCGAACGACCATGAAGTTCAAATTTTAGCAGACTTCGTGGCTGATTTCACGCCAACCCTTGTATCTGAAATGGAAAAGGAACATTTAGTAAAATATGGTACATCATCGGGGGGTTATGGACTCTTTTCACGGATGGTGCCTCGAATGTGAAAGAATCCGGTTTAGGCATTGTCTTGAAGCTTCCCACAGGTAGCATTATTAGACAATACATTAAAACTTCTAAATTGCAGGTCTCGAGCTAGCTAAAAGCTTGGGAGAAGAAGTCGTTGAAGATAAGTGCGACTCTCTACTGGTAGTGAACCAGGTAAAAGAAACCTTCGATATTCGAGAGGATAGAATGCAAAGGTACGTAGACAAGTTGTAGGTAACCTTGCATCGTTTCAGAGAATGGACTCAACAACATATACCTCGAGAACAAAACAATGAGGCCGATGCACTTGCAAATTTGGGGTCATAGGTCGAGGAAGATGAGATTAGATCGGGGATTGTCGTCCAACTCTCGAGATTTGTGATCGAGGAAGGGCATGCCGAAATAAATTCTACAAGCTTAAACTAGTACCATAGAAATTAATACATCGAGTACTTTAAGAACAGGAAGCTCTCATTGGACCCTAAAGAATCGAGGGCCTTACGGACTAAAGTCGCTCGTTTCACACCAGACGAAGACGAAACATTATACAGTAGGACGTTCATGGACCATTGGCAGTGTTTTTAGGACCGAGAGATACTGACTATGTTCTACGAGAAATCCATAAAGGCACTTGTGTGAACCATTCTGGCGCCAGGTAACTAGTTTGCAGGGTCATCAGAGCAGGATATTACTGGGTTAGCATGGAAAAAGACACTAAGTAGTTTGTTCGAATATGTAATAAATGCCAAAAGTTTGCACCGATGATCCACCAGACTGGAGAATAACTTCACTCAATCCTATCCCCATGGCTATTCATGAAATGGGGAATGGACATCGTCAGCCCTCTGCCATTGGCCCCAGGTAAAGCTAAGTACATTTTTTTTATCACTGACTATTTCTCTAAATGGGTTGAAGCACAGGCCTTCGAGAAAGTCAAGGAGAAAGAAGTGATAGATTTCATACGGGGTCACATCACATGTCGATTTGGGATACCCATAGAAATAGTATGTGACAATGGAAAACAGTTTATCGGCAGCAAAGTAACGAAATTCCTCGAGGATCATAAAATAGCAATGATATTATCAACACCGTATCACCCTAGTCATAACAGATAGGTCGAATCGACGAACAAGACTATCATCATAAACCTAAAGAAAAGGTTGAACGAAGCTAAAGGGAAATGGAGAGAAATTCCCCCCGAGGTTCTTTGGGCATATCGAACAACATTGAAGTCCAGCACAAGAGCAACTCTGTTTTCATTAGTTTATGGCTCCAAGCCTTGATTCTAGTCGAAGTTGGAGAACCTAGTGCCAGATTTTGACATGAAACAGAGATATCAAACCACAAGGCCGTGAATACCAGCCTCGTGTTGTTAGATGATAAACGAGAAACAACACTGATTCGAATGGCTGAACAAAAGTAATGAATCGAAAAGTACTACAACAAGAGAACAAACCTTCGCCACTTCAAAGTTGGAGACTTAGTCCTAAGAAAATTCACAAGCAACACTTGAGATCCTAATGAAGGGAAACTCGGCCCGAATTGGGAAGAACCGTATCAAGTCCTCGATATAGTCGACAAAGGATCCTACAAATGAGGGTCATCATACTGGCGTTCTCTTAAACCGAATGGGCTCCGAAACATCTAATCTCACGAACTGGTTGGCCAAGGCATGAACATCAACTACAAGAAGTCTCACCCCAAAATTAGTGAATGCAAGGCTCCCATACTCACTGCCTTCCTACTCAAGGCATTGGCCACCATATTGTCCTTCCCGGGATGATACAGAATAGTGGTATCAGAATCGTTTAGCAACTCCAACCATCTCCGCTGCCTCAAATTTAGATCCTTTTGTTTGAACAAGTGCTGGAGACTCTGATGATCCATAAATATCTCACAAGACGCACCATAGAGATAATGCCTCCATGTCTTCAATGCGTGAACGATGGCAGCGAACTCCAAATCATGAACATGGTAGATCTTCTCATGGGGATTCAACTAATGCGAAGCATATGTAATCACTATATCCTTCTACACCAAGACACACCCAAAACCGATCCGAGAAGCATCATAATACACTATATATGAGCCTGAAGCTAAAGGCAAAACTAGAATTGGAGTTGTGGTCAAGGCAGTCTTGAGCTTCTGAAAGCTCTCCTCACACTCATCCAAACACCTGAAAGTAGCACCATTTTTGGTCAATTTGGCCAACGGCGATGCAATAGATGAGAAAACCTGAATGAAGGAACGATAATAACCGGCCAAGCCGGGGAAGCACCAAATCTCCGTAGCTGAGGACGGTCAGGCCTAACTTTGAACCGCCTTTATCTTCTTTGGATCTACCTGAATCCCATCACTGGACACCACGTTCCGCAAGAACGCCGCTAAACTAATCCAAAACTCACACTTGGAGATCTTGGCATAAACCTTTTCCTCTTTCAGCTGCTGCAACATAATCCTCAAATGGTGGGCATGCTCCACGTTGACACGAGAGTACATAAGGATATCATCAATGAATAATATGACAAATGAGTCAAGATAAGGCTGAAATACACCGTTCAACAGATGCATGAATGTTGCTGGGGCGTAGGTCAATCCAAAAGACGTCACAAGAAACTCATAATGACCATAACGATTTTTGAATGATGTCTTTAGAATATCCGAGTCCCAAATCTTCAATTAGAGAACACCCTCGCTCCCTAAAGTTGGTCAAATAGGCCATCAATGCACGATAAAAAATACGTTTTCTTGATTGTAACTTTGTTCAACTTCCTATAATCGATGCAGATCCACATAGTACCATCCTTCTTGTTCATAAAGACTGGTGCACCCCAAGGCGACACACTTGGTATAATAAACCCCTTATCAAGAATCTCCTGAAGTTGCTTTTTAATTCGTTCAACTAAGCTAGTGCCATACTATACATAAGATTAGAAATGGGCTAAGTGCCTCGCACCAAGTCAATACAAAAGTCAATATCCTTGTCGGGCGGAATGCTTGACGCGTCTGCAAGAAACACATTCCGAAAATCTCGCACCAACAAAACATAATCAATAGTAGGAGTATCAACACCAACATCCCTTACAAAGGCCAAGTAAGATAAACAACCCTTCCCAACCATCCGATGGGCCTACAAATATTATATCACTCTGCTAGGAACATAGTCTATGAACCTCTCTACTCGATCATTGGACACCCCGGCAACGCCAATGTCACGGTCTTAGCGTGACAATCCAGCATAGCATGACACGGAGATAGCTAATCCCTACCCAAGATCACGTCGGAATCAACCATACTAAGAAATAGGAGATCAACTCTAGTCTCCAATCCCCCAATAGTCACTACACAGGACCGATATACACGGTCGACAACAATAGTATCGCCCACTAGCGTAGACACATGAACACATGAAACTAAGGACTCACGGGGCATATCCAGATAATCAAAAAAATACAATGATACTTACGAATAAGTTGAACCAGGGTCAAATAATACAGAATCATCCCTATGGAATACTAAGACAATACATGTGACCACTACATCTGAAGCGACATCATATGTCCAAGAAGGAATAACATAAAATCGGCCCTGACCGCCACCTGATTGGTCTCCCCCTCTCTAGAAACCTTTAGCTTCCTAAGCCCCACCCCGAGCTGGCTGGGCGGGTGATGAAGTAACTGGTGCATACATCACTCCTCTACTGCAGTGGACCTCACGGGCGACGAGGACACCACCTCCGCATGTGCATAAAATCCACGCACTCAAAGCAACTCCCCGGTGATGGTGGTGGGACTAAAGGGAGCCCCGAGTACCATATTACAGCTAGAAGGACCAGGCATAGATGAACTCTAAACAGGTGGAGCACAGGACGAAATCTGAGTTGGAAGGGCACTAAGAGATGATTGACCTTGATGAGCAATGTATTAACCATGGTTAGATGATGCAGCACGGTGAACTAGATGACCTTCTAAGCATGCCTATAAGGATGACCCTTGTTGTGGTAGAATTGACCGAGAAGGAACACTGCTGAAACCACCCGATCCACGAGGCCTCTCGGCCTTCCTCTCTCCAGCTCCTTGCTACGGACCATCTCTATATGCCGAGCAATGTCAACCACCTCGTCGAAAGTAGCACCAGACACCCTCTCCCGAGTCATAAGAAACCATAACTGATATATGAGGCCATTAATGAAACTCCTAAACCTCTCCTTATTAGTGGGAACCAAACTGCGTGTCGAGCCAACTCTCAAAACCTCATCTAGTACCGGGTCACAAACATGTCCATATGACGAAGCTGCTTAAAATGTTTACGCAGCTCCTCTCTAGGAGACTACGACACGAACTTGTCCAAGAAGAGAACGAAGAACTCCAGCTATGAAAGTGGTGTTGTACTGATCGGCCCGCGTCTCTCATAAGCCTCCCACTACCTGAAGGCAGCCCGTTGTACAAAGAATCCGCTGGCACTTATCCATGAATCCCTGAGCATCCTCTAACTCAGCCTCGCTAAATCATGGAGGCTGAAGCCTCCCAAATCTCTCTAGCCTTCTTTGCTCATCATCAGTTATAACGAGGACCACATGGGCCTGAGCAGCTACAACTGGCTGGGCTGGTAGTAACCCCGGTGTCTGAAGTCCCCGCATCAGCTGCTTTGGAGTACAGGTGGCGGGAGTCTAAGTACCTCCTCTAGCCTAAGAACTGGCTATTGCGGTTGGAATAGAGACCGCCTGTGCAAGGCTGGTGCACAAAGTCAAAATTTGAGCCAAAGCCTCCTGAAGGCCTGGAATCACAATGGGCACAATTGGTGCCTGAGATGGTCCCACTGGCTCGTCCACAAATGGAACCTGCTCCTGAACTGGGGCAACTGGTAGATCTGCAGGTGTTGCCCTAGCTGCTGTACGAGTTGCACCTTTGCTCCTACCCCGGCCCCTACCGTGACCTTGGCCTCTCGTGGACCTAGCTGGTGGTACTGGTGGCTATCCATCCTGACCGGTAGCACGTGTCCTCACCATCTTTGAGAGAATAGAATATAGAAGTTTAGTGCTGGAATCAACAAATCCGCATAATAAGAATACAAGAATAGGAAAATTCTGAAAGGTTCGTTAGCCTCTCGAAGATAATTACAAACGTCTCCATAACGATCCGCAAGACTATACTAAACTTGAGGATGACTCATGAGACCAATGTAACTTATGATATGATACCAACTTGTCATGACCCAAAACATGGCTCGTCGTGATAGCGCCTAACGTGGTACTAGGCAAGCCGACACTTCAAAAATAATCCCACATATGTAGAATGAAAAGTAAGAATAACATAGGTTTTAATCAATAAAATTCTCAAAATGGATAGAAAGTCAAAACCAATACAGAAATTCCAATCGTCAGGGTGTCCCTGAGTACATGAGCGTCCAAATATCACATATATAGGAGTACTATCTATAATATTCCAAAACTATATACATAAAATGGGGAGATAGGGAAGGAGAGACAAGGACTGCGAAACGCTAGGCAACTACCTTGGAATTCCAAAAGATCAACTGTGCAGAAGAATCAACACTTACCTTGTGCGGAAATAGCTGGATCTGCATACAAAAAGTACATGGTGTAGTGTGAGTACAACAAACTCAATAAGTAACAAGACTAAATAAAGGTTGGACGGTAGTGACGAGCTTCATAGTTATAGTTCAAGTACAATAATTTCAACATAAGAAGGTAGGTATGCTTTCAAGTTCGACAATTAAGGCCAAAATGGTTAATTCATGTCAAGTTCAATTGAAACAGAAGATAATATCTAAAAGAAATTACAAGATAGTGATATACGACAACTGAAGTGTCATAATAATGAAGTCAAATGCATCCTCTTAGAGCACCAGTCACTCAGTCCTCCTATTCACTCCAACCTCACCATCACTCATTACTCACAGTCACTCATTACTCTAAGTCGCTCAACACCTGACACTCGCACTCAGTAGGTACCTGCGCTCCCCGGGGGCGTGTACTGACTCCGAAAGGGCTCCTTCAGACCATAAATCAATGAAACATGTTGCGGCGTGCAACCCAATCCCATAAATAACGTCAGAATCAGGCCTTGGACTCACTTAGTCATCAACCTCTCAAGTCTCTTATACTCTCAATAATCACGATAATCAGCATAAACAGAAATGATATAATGTATCAACAAAGAATTATAGAGACTGAGATATGATATGCAGTAAAAACTGTGACTGAGTACAAAACGGCAATTTAACAGATAAGTCAACATGTACACGACCTCTATGGGTCCATATTATGCCAACCCATAGTCTAAAGTTGATCTCTAACATGATTTGTGATTCAATTTCTATAACACATGGAGAATATACAGATAACAATAGATTTTAAACTATATAGGTTCATTGAATTGACCAAGTCACAATTCCCACGGTGCACACCCACACGCCCGTCACCTAGCATGTGCCTCACCTTATAACTAATCACATGACACATAATCTGGGGTTTCATACCCTCATAACTAAATATAGAACTCTTACTTACCTCAAGCCGTGCCAATCTCTACTCCAACAAACCTTTGCCTCGCGAAACGTCCTTCGAATGCCTTGAATCTAGCCACGAACAATTCGGTAGAACCAACACGGGCTAAAGGAGCCAAATTGCCACCTAAATCCCCAAATCGAACTCTCCAAATCCCTAGCCTCAAACTCACAGTTTGCACCTTAAAACCACACATTCTAGGTGGAAAAGTCAATAGGAAAACAAGATTATTGATTAAATATGAGCACAAGGGACTTACCTCAAGAATCTCTTCGAAATCCCTCTCAAAAATAACCCATTCCCGAGCTTGAAATTTTTCAAATGAAGAAAAATTGCGAACCCTTAAATTTAAACGTTCTGCCCATCTAAACTGCTTATGCGAGTACTTAGAGGCATCTGCGGCTCCGTACCTGCAAAATTTCATCACAGGTGCAACCATCACTTATTCCCATGAAACTTGCTTCTTTGGCTCCCTAAGCGCACCTTCGCTTGCGTTTCTGCGGATATTGTTTGCTTCTGCGAACTTCCCTTCCAACTCTCTCTATGCTTTTGTAGAGCTACACGCATTTCTGCAGGCTCGCAGATGCGGCATTTCCTCCGCACCTGCAACCCCTGGCCACCTCTTCAAACCTGCTTCAGTTCTCTCCCTCTCGCTTCTGCGAGCTCGCACTTTCGGTCAAACTTACCCAGGTGCGATTCCACCAGAACTAGCACACTTCTGCCATTCTCTAAGTTCAAATTCCAATTCGTTATACATCCGAAATCCACTCGAGGCCCTCGGGACCTCAACAAATTACTCCAACAATTCCTAAAACATAATACGAACTTAGTCGAGCCTTCAAATTACATCAAACAACATCACAATCACGAATCACACCCCAATTCAAGCCTAATGAAACTAAGGAAATTCAAACTTATACAAACGACGCTGAAACCTATAAACTCACATCCGATTGACTCGAAATTTTTGACAGTTGTTACAAATGATACCAAGAACCTACTCGAACTACCAAAACTCCAATCTGAGCCCGGTATCCACAAATTCCACTCTCGCTCAAGCTTCCAAATTTCAAACTTTCGCCATTTCAAGCCTTATTCGACTATAAACCTCCAAATCACAATTCGTAAATGCTCCTAATTCCAAAATCATCTAACGAATCTAACAGAACCATCAAAACTCTATTCTGGAGTCGTTTACTCATAAGTTAACATCAGGTCAACCATTTCAACTTAAACTTTCAACCATGAGACTAAGTGTCTCATTTCATTCCGAAATTCCTCTAGACCTGAACCGACTACCCTTGCAACTCACATAATAGCTAAAAAGTACAAAAAGAGCAGTAAATAGAGTTATGGAGAAGTAAACACACAATTTGTAGTGCTTCGAACTGTATGTCATTTGGATATTTCTACATTGAGTTATGGAGCTTATAGCAGAAGGTGGTAGTGCGACTATGAAACATGATACTCAACCTATGTAGCCAATTTAAGAAGTCATCCAAAGGAAGGCCTCCAATGTAGCTTTCACGCGTGGGATACAGAGCTTTAGGGGACATTTTAAAAGAGCTGAAACATGGGTTTATAGAGATAATAAATTAGTAGTTCTTCAACTGCACTTGATTTCGAGAGCGAAGGAGGGGCTTTTCCACCATGGATACACTTCAAGGTAAGTTGTTTTAGTACAAGGATGATTATATAACATCATTTCATGATACCAACACAATTATTATGTATCAAATCCATAGGAAATGGGTTGAATCTTATAGAACACCAAAAAGAGGAAAATTGAGATTCTTCCACCAAGAGGTAATCCTTTTACTTAAGCATCATATATATGACATATTGGAGTATGGATAGTATGTTTAGGAATTTTAGTTGAAGTTGTAATAGGATATATTATGAACCCTAAGGGTGGGTCTTGAAAATGATATTTTAGGTAAAGAAGAAGATGAATAGTGATGAATATATATGAATGGATTTGTCTTGAGATTTTAAGGATTCCAATTTCACGACTCGAAATTCCAACTTAGGGGACGTGATGGCGCCTAAAATCCACATGCTAGGCAAGCCAACTTTAGCTAATTACTTAACAACTTTTAACAATTGAAAAGAAACATTAATAATATGAAACTGATATAGTCTGAAATAGACATGATATATACAAACATAACGCTGTCTAAATCTATCCTAGAAATCGGGAGTCACTAATACATGAGCTTCTAAAGCACTACAAACATGGTCTGGAATGAAAGACAACTGTTTGAAATAAAGTAAACAGTAATGATAGAATAGAAGGGGACTTCAGGAAGTGTGAACGCCAGCAACTCTACCTCAAGTCTCCTGTTGTAAGTCGATCAGGGGAAGAACTCCTCTATGCACTACTGGGACCAACTATGGTATCTACACAAGAAGAGCTAAAATGTAGCATAAGTACAACCGATCACATGTATTCTGTAAGTTTTGAGCCTAACCTCGACGAAGTAGTGAGTCTATGACAAGACACTCATAATTACCCTCTACGAATAATAATAAGAGAGTATGGGAATACAGATAAAGCGAATAACTAATATATACGAACCTGCATGTCGACTAGCGGAGGCCCCTAGAATAACATGATCTCAAATCTCATATCACAACGCCGAGAAACTTTGCGGTAACAAACAACTACAACACATAAACTCTGTTGCGGCACGCAACCCGATCCCAACACTTAAGACAATAATTGTTGCACCATATAACGCGTTCCCAATATCGTATCATATCTTTTCTTGTTGCTGCGTGCAACCCGATCCCCCAATGTCAGTTCATTACAATATTATTGCAGCACACAACCCCATCCCCCAATATCCATTTATTAACATAAACAACTCAACACCACTATTTATGAAATATCAACACAAAGAGATAAATGAAACATGCTGAACAATAAACAACTACTAGTATAAACTGAGAATAGCCAATACCTCACAATCCCAAACTTTCAAAAAATATTAATACCGAAATAGCTAATGGCTCACATAAACGGAATGACATAATAAACTGCTTCAAGTGATATAAGAACTGTAAAAGCAGTAAAACATGGGACGACAAAAAATATACATTGAATGCAATTAGAACCATGTAACATGTAAGCCGTTTGAGTGAGAAATGAACAAACCAATAAAGTAATAATTAAACAAAAAAAAGTAAAGCATGGATAACAAGTAAGAACATGTAGAAACTAGGGCACGTAACAAGACATAACATGGAATAAATGAGGACATGGAAGTAAATAGCCCTACCCCGCATGCTTTAGCCTCATGACGACGCATAAACACTCGTCACCTCACATATATGTTTTTTCCCCACATAATTCACAAAACAAATAGACCAAAAATCCTAATTACCTCAAGTAAAAGTTAGACACGATACTTACCTTACTCTGCAACAAAATAAATCAATCAACCACGACCTTGTGCTTTAGAAAATACCATAAAGGAAAAGGTTCATTCTTTGATAAATTTGAGACCAAAATCAGGGCTTGCTTGGTAAAAATTTGAGACCAAAATATGATTACTAGTTTACCCCTGAGCTCGGTTATGTGATTTGTTTCAAAATTCGACCTCTATTTGAGGTCTAAATCACAATTTTCCAAACCCTAAAATTCTACTCAAATTCCTAATTTCTGCCATGGAAGTCCTAGATTTGATGTTAAAAGCTCATGAAAAGTAGTGAGTTTAATGAAAGTGGATTAGAGTTACTTACCATGAATTTTAGGAAGAAAAGCTCACAACCAATTCGCCTTTAGAGTGTTCAGGGTTGAGATATGGTGTAAAATTAGCTAAGTCCCATTTTCCCCTCTTGTACCCAACTGCAAGTGTCGCAATTCCGAAATACTGAACGCAAATGCGATCAGTGCATCAGATTCACAGAAGTCGCAAATGCGACATAACCTACGCATTTGCGAAGGCCACTCCTCTCGCATATGCGAGCCAAGCTTCGCAAATTCCAAGCTACCCATCATTACATTGCATCACAATTGCGATGCCATAATCACATAAGTGAACACATCTCCCATAGAAAAAACAGCTCTTACTTCGCAATTGCAAAGACCCCGCCCCTAGCCCATGCTAGCAAATACAAATTATTGTCCACAAAGGCGAGGCTTGCAAATGTGATCCTGAACACACATTTGTGAGATCTGCAACAGACACAAGAAACAAGAGATGTGCCAACAATCTTCAAAATCCAAACTCATCTATAACGCATCTTAAACTGACAAAGCCTCTCGGGCTCCAAACCAAACATGATCACATGTGTATTAACATCATATAATTTTGAGCACTACCTCAAATCATAAAAACAACAACAAAAAAGAAAAATCGATCATCAAACTCATGATTTTTAACTTGAATCATTTTCATAATTTTTCACATAACGTGTCGAAATGCGCTTGGGTAACCCCAGACCCTAACCAAAAGTGAGTAAAAGTACAATTATATCATATGAACCCACCAGAATCGTCAAAACATCAATCCGAGGTCATTTACAAAGAATGTTGACAGTGGTCAACTCAAGTCCCATTTTAAGCCTATAATAGCTTTTTCCTCAATTCTTTACATAAAAACATTTTGCATGAAGCGACGATAATATAGTCTTTATCAATGTAGTCTCGAGCTTCTAAAAGCTCTCCTTACAATCATATAACCACTTCAATGGAACACCCTTCTAGGTCAACATGGTAAGGCACCACAATGGACAAGAAACCATGCATGAAGCGACGATAATATACGGCCAAGCCAAGAAAACTCCAAATCGCAGTAGCTAAAGACGGTATTGGCCAACTCTGGACCGCCTCTATCTTATTTGTATCCACCTTAATCCACTTAGTGCACACCACGTGCCCTAAGAACGCCACCGACTAAGCCAAAACTCAAACTTGGAGAACTTGGCATAAAGCTTCTCCTCCATCAACCTCTGTAGTACAATCCTCAATTGTTGGGCATGATCCTCCTGGCTACGAGAGTACACTAGGATATCATCAATGAATAGTATGACAAATAAATCAAGATATGAATAAAATACATTGTTCAT
Source organism: Nicotiana undulata (assembly GCA_005239495.1). Classification (NCBI taxonomy): domain Eukaryota; kingdom Viridiplantae; phylum Streptophyta; class Magnoliopsida; order Solanales; family Solanaceae; genus Nicotiana; species Nicotiana undulata. The sequence goes on from ML284588.1 coordinate 90,122, forward strand.
CAGATGCATAAATGTATTTAGAGAGTTGGTCTTCCCAAAATACATCACAAGGAACTCATAGTGACTATAGCGGTTCCTGACTGCCGTCTTCGGAATACCTGAGTCCCGATTCTTCAACTTGTGATACCTAGACCTCAAGTTAATCTTTGACAACACTCTCGCTCCCTAAAGTTGGTCAAATAAATCATCAATGTGCAACAAAGGATACTTTTTCTTGGTTGTAACTTTGTTCAACTTCCTAAATCCATGAACATTCACACAATACCATTCTTCATCTTCAAAAACAGAATCGGGGCACCCCAAGGTAAAACACTAGGCCTAATAAACCTTTAATCAAGAAGCTCCTGAAGCTACTCTTCCAATTCCTTCAACTCTGTTGGTGTCATACGATATGGAGGAATAGAAATAATCTGAGTTCCCGACACCAGGTCAATACCAAAATCAGTATCTCAGTCGGTTGGTATGATCGGAAGGTTCGCAGAAAACAAATCCTGAAGTCTCGCACTACCGAGTAAGAATAAATAGTAGGAGTATAAGAACCAACATCCCTCACAAAAGCCAAATATGAAAAACACCCCTTCTCAACCATGTGTTGGGCCTTTAGATAAGAAATCACCCTGCTGGGAACATAATCTAGAGAACCTCTCCACACGATCCTTGTCAACCTTGGCATCGCCAACGTCACGGTCTTAGTGTGAAAATCCAGAACATCTTGACATGTAGACAACCAATCCATACCCAAAATCACGTCAAAATCAAACATACTAATTAATAAGACATCAACTCTAGTCTCCAATCCTCCAATGTCACTACACAAGATTGATAACGATTAACGTAGGATGATACATATGAGTAAGTAGAACCACGGTAAAAAAATGTGGAAGCATCTATGTGTCACATTGAAACAATACCTATGATCAATGTATCTAAAGCAACGGCCTCTGGCCTGGTAGGAATTTCCTAGAATCGAGCCTGACCGCCACCTGATTGGCCTCCCCTCTATGGAGACCTCTAGTTGCCTAAGCCCCAACCCGAGCTGGCTGAGCGGGTGGTGTAGTTGCTGATGCTGGTATCATTGGACGAGAACTTTGTTGTGGAACCCCACTCAACAGTATAGGGAAATCCCTCTTGAGATGACTCAAGTCCCCGCACTCAAAACAACCCATCTTCTGACGAAGTTTCTACTCCTAATAACCCGAGGAACTGCATGTACAATCCTAGCAAGGTGAAGCATGGTAAGAATTGTGCACTAGTAACACACTAAATGATGATTGACCCAAACGAGCACTATAAGAACCATGTCTAACTTATGCACCACGATGAACCAGATGAGCCATCTGAGTGGGCCTATAAAGACGACCGCTTCTATGATGAGACTGGCCCCCAGTAGAAACACCGTTATGACAACCCGAACCACAAGGTCTCTTGGGCTCCTTCTCCTCACGCTCCTAATATGGAACAACTCTAGCCACCTAGCAATATCAATAACCACGTCGAACATAGCACTGATACATTCTCTCGAGCCATACCAAAGCGCAATCCAAAGTTGAGGCAATCAATGAACCTCATAATCATCTCCCTGTTTGTGGGGACCAACCAGACCGCGTGGCGAACCAACTCTGAAAATCTCATCTCATACTGGGTTACAAACATGCCCTCATGGCGTAGCTTCTCAAAATGCCTACGCAACTCCTACTTGCAGGTTAGTGACACAAAATTCTCCAAGAACAGAATAGAGAATTCGTCCCATGAAAGTTGTGTTGCACCGGTTGGCATGCCCCGCTCATTGGTCTCACACAATCAGAAGGATGCCCCCGTCAGTTGTAAAGTAGTAAATGAGACCCCACTATCAAAGAAGTCTTGAGCATCCTCTAACTCAGCCCCACTGATTGTTGGAGGCTTGAGCCTCCCGTACCGCTTTAGTCTCTTCTGATCCCCACCACTCATGTGGGACCCACCTAGGCTTGAGCAACTAAACCGGCTGAGCAAGTAGTACCCTTGTGTATGAAGTCCCTGCACCACCTTCTCTGGAGTACAAGCAGGGGGAGTCTGAGCACCTGCCTTACCTGAGAAGTGGTTGGTGCGGCGTTAATTGGGACCGTCTAAACAAGGCTAGTGCAAATAATCAATATTTTGGCGAAAGTCTCCTGAACGCCTGGAATCACACTGGGCACAGCTTGTGCACGAGCTTCTCCCACCGGTTCAACCACATTTTGAATCTACTCTTAATATGGAACAACTGGTGGGTATACAAGTGCTGCTCTAGTTGTAGTACGAGCTGCACCTCGGCCTCTATCGTGGCCTTGGCCTCTTGTGGCCCTAGCTAGTGGTATTGGTGGTTGTTCGCCCAGTTTGGTAGCACGTGTCATCACCATCTGTGAGAGAATACAATAACTAAATTTTCGTTTCCGGAATCAACAAATTCACACGACAAGAATACAACAATGTGAGGGTTCTCTTAAGTGTTTGGCAGTCTCTCAAAGATAAGCACAGACGTCTCTGTAGCGATCCGCAAGAATCTACTAAACCTACTCATGACTCGTGAGACCTATGTAACCTAGACTCTAATACCAACTTGTCAGGACCAAAAATCACATGTTTCGTGATGACACATATCGCGATACTAGGCAAGCCGACACTCATAAATAACAGGCATATTTAATTTAACATACTGAAATAGGCTTAAGTAAATAAGTAAAATCTCATAACTGGAAGTAAAACAGTGTAACTCAATACCTAATTTCCCAAAATTCGGGTTTCACTAAGTACATGAGCATTTATGCAATAATATGGTCTGTCTGCGGAAAAACAATCTAGGAAGATAGAACAGTATAAATTAAACTAAAGAAAAAGGAGGAGAGTCAAGGTATGGGGATGCCATGGCAGCTACCTCGATAGTCTACGAACTAAATAAGCTCCAACAATAGCAACATCCACGTCCGAAAGCACCTGGATCAGCACACGGAGTGCAGATATAAGTACAAGCAACTCAATAGATATCGTAAATAAACACGGCAAGGTAAGAGAAGTATAAATTATTAATGATACTAACTTTCACCCTTGTAGTTCCATCTTTTAAATCAGCACAGAACAATATTAAAAACTAACTCATTGATCTTCGTGAGAAAGCAGTCGTGTGTGTGCATGTGTATAGTTTCTCAATAGTCTGCTCAAACAATATCATGGCATGTAGAGGTGTTAAGCAGTTAAATCGGGTAAATGATAAAGGAATGCAAAATCCACACAACACTAGTCGGAATTGTCATAACTTTCCATATCCGGTCCAAACAACTAATCGGTATTCTCAAAAACCGTGTGTACACCATCAAGAGAGAAACATGAGAGGGTGACCCTAAGGGGATGGATTTATATCCATACGCTGCATGGAAAACTCATGTTCTAATAGTAGAACCCACACGGACAACTCACGTATTGCATGAAAAACTCAAGTACCAATAAGATCAATATATGGATTCGCACGGACAACACACGTGCCAATAACAAATTCCGCCTGGTATGGTCAAAGGACTCTAGTCCAAACATATCATATAGGAGCAAACAAACAAGTAAATATGTATGTGATGAATGAATAACAATATGCATGCTCCTGGACTGGTATAAATGACTTGCTAATGTGTAGGCATGTGCAGAGAGTGCTATCATAGCTCAGATAAGAAATTTCGTCACTAAAAATCATTTCTCAAGTTCGTTAAGGGATTAAACCTCTATATAGCCTTAGAACATCTCAAATAGATCACACAACTATTACAAACATGAGAGATATCATCACTCAAAGCTTAACAACCAATTGTAGGCTTATAAGAACCCGATCATAACCCGAAAATGAATAAATGTACTCGGTGCCCTCACATGGATTCTTCCTCACGCATGTGCGCACCCAATAGCAATTAGCTATCACGACAATTCAAGCAACTAGTGCCTCAACCGAGTTTAAATAAGATACTTACCTCAAGAAATTCAAATCACTCTGCTATCAAGCCCTTCCCACGCGTATCTGCCTATGAAAGGATCGAATCTATCCAAAAATAACGTAATACTATCAACAAAATCTATGCAAATGGATTCCAATTAATAATGCTATAATCTTTAATTAAGGTCAAAGAGTCAACTAAAAAAGTCAACCCTGGGACCACTGTCAGAATTCGACAAAATTAACAAAATCCAAACACACATTCACCCACGAGTCCAACAATACCAAAATTACTCAAATCCGACCTCAAATCGCCTTTTAGATTTCAAAATTTGACCTATCCGCTCTTTTTATATATAATGTGTTAGTCGAAAACATTCAAATGGATCGATGTTGTGCTTTCAATTTTCTTATCTAGTATTATATTATTTGAATTGTATAGCGTCACTTCTTTCATAACTAGCCATAATTAGGAGTGGCCAAAATGGGTAAATAACTATTGGGTTAAAATATGGTCATAGCCCAAACACTTACCTTTAGTGAATTCAAATTCTAGATGACTTTATACATATCCTATAGGCTAAGAAAACCTCTTTTTGGTTAAGTTATAAAATTTGATGAATAATTCAATATTGCTTAAATAAGCATTTTTTAAATCCGTCACGACCATAGTCATGACCATACGTAACCTACACTCGAGCGTGGCAACTCGTGCCCCCGACTCTTACTTCAAAACAATAATAAAATCACATGTAGCAATCACGGGTGCATTTCATGTGACGCGGTTGCGATGTGTCCAAAAACAAAAAGTGCACGCCATCGTGACTTGTCCCAAGATAAATCCATAAAATATCAAAAATGATTTATATACATACCTTGTAAAGCTAAATACCTCTTTTAGATAAAATTCAAAAACTTAGAGAATAATTGAATATCGCCTCAAATAGGCATTTTATATCGTCATGACCATAGTCATGACTATATAATCTATACTCGGGTGTGGCAACTCATGTCCCCGACTCTAACTCAAAACTGTCACACCTTCTTTTTCATCGTTAAGGGTAATAAGAGTGTTTTTCCACTTTAAGTGACATTATTCGATTTTGGGATTTATTTTATTTATTCAGATTTGCACCTGAATTTTTACGGTGTTCAGGGACATCACTTATTTGTTAAAAATCCCAAATCGAGGAATTTTGACTTCGTTTAAATTGTATGCGAACCAGAAATCCGGGTAAGGAATTCTGTTAACCCGGGAGAAGGTGTTAGGCACTCCCGAGTTCCGTGGTTCAAGAACGGCCGCTTAACCATTAAACTTGGCCTAAATTATTTAAATATTGATTTTAACACATAAATGCATATTTATATTTTTTACCTCTTTTATTATTCACTTGTATTATCTAAAGGATTACCTTAATGCGAGTTACGCGTACGTATACCCGTTTAGTTGGTGTGTCAAAAATCACGTCACACGTAGCGCTTAAATCATGTCACGTGTACGTGTACACAATTTATCATGCTTAATTATTTAAGAAAAGCTTGGTCAAAGTCGCACGAACGCGGACCTTAATTTATTTTGAAAAATTCGTAATTATATCAAGCGAACGGATACATAATGATGATGATGGATTAAGTTGCGCTTAAAGCATACTTATAGATTTGTGAGTTATTCGAGTATTCGCCTATGTAAAAGAAATGGTCTAGTTTATTCTAAATCTTGATGATACGATGACTAAGCCCAAAACCCTCATGTCCCAACTAATATCATAGCCAATGACCCACTTCAATTTGCACAGTGGCCTATTTCTTGATAAAATAACCTCCATTATCCATAACTTTGCAATAACGTAATCTTATCACTTCAGATCCCAATAAAGTATATGATATGCAAGCGACAAAATAATTGAAGCAGTAAGCCATTCAAGAACAAATAGACAAATACTTAAAGACTTAAAATTCAAAAGATGCCAAAATTTCAAAGTTATTTGCCTTTCAGTTCTTGCTCACTTGAATTCCAATTATCACGTTAGCCATCAAGTCAATAACGTCACATGAATAATTAATCACACTATAACATCCTTCAAGGAATGTTCAAAGCCAATTAACACCGAATGCTCAAAACTTAGAATATGAAAAGATCCATTTATGGTGTATAAAACAAAATAATGATGCAACTAAGAGTTGAATTAAGGAATCTGACTTGGTGAGTTTTACAGCTCCAAACAGGACCTCGACAAACTAGAAACTTTATGGGACCAAAACTCGGACCTCGACGACACAACATACTTTGAACCCGACCTATTCGAACTCGGCTAACAATGAACGGATCTTCTGGGTTTTAAACGGCGGTTCAAGATGACTTCAATGGTGGTTTCAGAACTAGTTTTGGCTGAGTTTTGGGGTTTGACTAATGGATGCATTTTGTGGGTGTTGCATCTGATTTTTGACGTGGGGATGCGTTGGTTTGGAGCTGATTTTCGCAGCTATTTTCTGGTGGTTTTAAGGTTGTTTTAATAGAGTTTTACATGATTTTGCGGTGGTTTGAGATCTAGCTTTAGCTGTAATTTGTGTGGTGTTTATTGGAAAGAGATGATGGAGTTATGAGAGATTTTTTTGTGGAAGAAAATGGAGTCAGGGTTAGGGAAGTTGGCGGCTGCCGTCTTCTTCAGGGTTGAAGGAGATGATAAATGAGAAAGATGGTTGATGTTACTATTTTGGTAATGGAGGGGGTCCTCCTTTAATTTAGGACTTAGGTCTTAATGATATAGAGGAGGGGATTAGGGTGTATTTTAGGATGAGGGATATTGGGCCAATGGGTAGGTTAGGGGAATGGGCTAGTGGGTTTTGGGTGAGAATTAACAATTGGATCACTTTAAAGAATTGTGCTTTAGCCTAGTTTTAACAAAAAACTAACCTCTTCTTTCCCTTCTTTAATTTTTGCGATATTAACCACTTAACTCAAATTTTAATTTAAATCTCATTTCTTGTGTGGCTAGGCTATTTATTTACTAAAATTATTCTTTGTTTACTTTTTAGGAGTAATTTTCATGTGGGGCAAAAATTAGGCGCTTACAAAAATGATAATAAAATCACATGCTGTAACTGCGGGTGCATTTTATGTGGCGCACTTACAATACGTCCAAAAACAAGTGCATGCCATCGTGACTTGATTAAAGAAAAATTCATAAACACTAAAAGCGGTTAAAAGTAAAAGGGCTAAACGCACAATGGGCTAAAATACGTAAGTAATCAGATAACTTAGGCCAAATATTAATAGTAAGCGACCGTGCTAGAACTATGAAACTCGGAAATGCCTAACACCTTCTCCCGAGTTAACAGAATTCCTTACTCGGATTTATGTTCGCAGACTGATGTTTTATACTTCAATACCACACAAGAGAGGGGGGGGGATTTGTGTGGTGTCTAATATTCGAGTGCTGTCTCAATAGAAGAATCTGGTTCTTCTTGGTGTTCTAACATCTACTGGTGTAGAATAATAAATGCAGTAAAGTAAAAACACAGAGATTTTTACGTGAAAAACACTTGGCTCACAAGGTGAAAAAACCACGACCTACTACTCAGTAGGATTTTCCCAAACTCTTCACTACAACTTTGAGCCAAACAACATTTACAAAATAAGCTCTTTTGTAAACCCTTTGTGGCAAACTAGCCTCTAGCTAATTGCGACAAGCTTCAAGTTAACTCTAACTTCAACAGTGTGTACCTATTACAATTGCTTCTAAGAGAGTTGAAAGATACAATATTAAATCACCTACTACAACCAACTAGACTCGAAAGATAAACAGATGGAACTGGTTCTTCTAGTTGGTCAGTAGCCTTTGTGTCGCACAAGGATTCTGCTTGCAAAATAACTCTGGAAATTTTGCTTTCATTCTTGTTTCACTTCTGCCTTTGTGCAATCAATTCTTCAGTAAGAATGCTTCAACATTATATAGCGTCAGTAGTTGAGATGTTCTTGTTTAGTTCTAATGCAACTCTTCCTTGGTGGAAGAGTTTGTGTTTATCTCAACTTCCTTGATTGTCCTTGCTGAACTCGAACTCTAACCTCTTATCAATTTGCAACCTTTTTACATTAGGAGACAACCTCTTAGTTCATGGATAATTCACAATCATATGTATCTCCTATGCATAAACGGTTCTTATGCCAATGGGTCTGTTCAAGTATGTTTGCCCTGATGAACCTGGTTCAACTGGGTAGACATTTGTCAATCTTTAAAACCATGTAGTGACTTGGTTCAACAAATTCCCCCTATTTTATGATGACAAAATCTGTGCTTAACCCAGTACAATCTTCAAACACTTTGAATAGTTTTAAGCATTTATCATAGAGAGACCAGGTTCATTAGGTTATAAATATCATAATTCTTTGAAATTTTGAAAAGAACATATGTTTCCCCCTTTTGGCATCATCGAAATGTTGAAAAATGATAAACTTACCAGAGTTGTTAATAATTACTCATGGCCATTGAGGCAACTGCAGGTGTAAAACATGATTAATCATCAAAAGAAACCAATAAAATGTAAGCTATATAAGAAACTGAGACGAAGTCAATTAACTAAAACAACAGAATTCATTGATTAGAACGTAATTCAAGCACCATACAAAAAAGAACTAAAGTAGTCACTACCATGAGCAAAAACAAAGAAAAGATAAACAGAACAAATCCCGAACTAGGCATTGAGAGGGGTTTTGGTGGCACCGGATTTCCTAAGGTTGGGAAGGGGCAGATGAGGTTGGGGTTTTTGCTTGAAGGAGAGAGAGCATTTGTTGAAGAACACCTTCATTTTTCTCCTTCAATTTAGCTAGTTCAGATCTGAGACCATCTCGCTCAGCTTCAACCTCATTAAAACGAGATTCCAATCGAAGGATCTCTGCATCCTTAAACTCACCTTCCTGCACCAACGACCTGACTTTGCTATTGACTGACTGCTTCCTAGATGAACTAGGTTCATCCTTAGGAACATTGACAATATAATCACATGTTAGCAAAGTGTTCTTCCCAAAATAATCCTTAGCATTAGCCATCTCAGATTTCTTCACCAGAACCTTGAAATGGGCAAGCACAGCCGTTAGAATAAAGCCATAAGGAATAGTGTGTGCCTTGGTTCCATTCACAACTCTATCCAAGAGCTGAATGATGAAAGCTGGCCAATTTATCTGCTTTCCTCTATACAAGCATTCCATAAGCGTTAAGTCCATATAGCTTGCAATGTGCCTACGCTCTTGTCTTGGCAGCAAAAACTTGATCACAAATTCGAAGAATAGCATGTGCTGGGGCTTCATTTCACTTGCAATGTGCCTACGCTGACTTCTTGGAAGAAGCCTTATCCTTCTTGGGTTTAGGTGTCGCTACCACAACTGGAGTAGGCTGCTCCTCAGGATGGATCAGGTCCATCGTATCATCATCAACAATAACAGCCTCAAGAGGCTCTCCTACCTTTGCCTTTCCCTTGGCAGCCTTATTTTTCTTGCTCTTTCTCTAAGCCCTTTCCAACTCTTCTTCTCCTTGTCGAACAACACTTCTTGTAGCACAAACCTTTGGGGCAGGAGCATCAGCAGATATAGAAACTTTTCTTTTCTTTCGTGGGACTGGGGTAGTAACCTTCTTTGATTTTGAAGTTCTTTTCTTTTTCGGACTGTAGGTCTCCCCCAACTTCCTCAGCATTTCAGCCAATGTCTCCTCAATAGATGAACTGCGTTCATCTATTGATTTTTTTAGGCTCTCTAGACCTGCTGCTGCTTCCCCAGCATCACTTCCCCCTAAGTCTGTTACTCCTTCTTCATTGATCACATAAGCGGGGCCACAAATAGCCAATGTGGCACCGTCCTCCCCAGATCCCCTCACAGAGCCTCCTTCTCCCCTCTCTCAAGAATTTTATTTTTTCCCAGTTTTCCTTGCCTATCCGACACTTCTATATCAAGAATTGTCCCAACCAAAACAAACCTGTTTTCAGTAGTAGCAGTTTCAGATTCAATTTCAGGATTACCTTGCTCAGAACTAGATGAACCTGGTGCTTCATCCTCATTTGCAGATTTGAAGGATTCACTTGAGGATTCAGAATCATGGGTCTCGCTAGCTTTAAGAATTTCCTCCAAGAATCCTACACGAGAACCAGAAGCCACTGATTTCCTGGCCAGCATTTTCACCCTACGTGCCCTAGGGGCTGGAGTGGGGTTAGGTGTAGGTTCAGGAGCAGGCTCAAGAACTGGAGGGTTTTGGGGGGTTATCTGGCTGGTGAATGTGAACTGTACACTGATGGAGAATTAGAACTAGAATCACCATCCTCATAATCGTGGGGGGAGAAGGAAGATGAAACAGGGGGTGGTGAAGACATTGTTATGAATAATTTTGGAAGAGAAGAGAGTTGATCAGTTTTGGTTTGAGAAGAATGATGAACTTCGACTTGTTATGTTTTTAAGAGGGGAGGTAATGATTTCCCTTTTATAAGATGTGACTATGAATTATACAATGGTCAGAATTAGTAATCAAGTGGAAAGTCTAAACGTTGTAGGACTGTCATTGATTAGACGGTTAGGAATCCCCTAAATCTAGGCTAATTAAGTAGCAATGAGACTTCCTGGAACGGGTTCATTTTGGGATAATTACAAAGAATTCGAACCAAATATAGATAGACTCATGCTCATGTGTGACTGTAATTAATTCAATAAGTGTATGGAGATGAGCACGTACCTTGTCAGTTAGATGAACCAGCAGCGATGAACCAGGTTCATCGTGTTAGAGTATTGAGATATGCCTCAATTTACAAAGATAGAAAAATATCATTAGCAACCAGGGAATCATATTAATACATGGCAAGAGAGTATGGAAGTAAAGTCATGATACTGAGCAATGATTAGTCTGGTTGATTATCTATGTTAGTGTTTCTAGCCAATTTTTTTTTTTCATTTTTGTTTTTCCAATTAGGTGATCTTAATCATCCCTAATTCAAGTCAGCTTCTCTCAAAATGCTCCCTACTCAGTGCTTTAGTAAATATATCTACAATTTGTTTTTCAGTAGCACAAAATTCAATTGAGATTATTCCCTTTTCATAGTTATCCCCAAGGAAGTGGTGTCTAACATCTATGTGCTTGGTTCTTTTATGATGAACCGGGTTCTTTGTCATACTAATTGCACTAGTGTTGTCACAGAAAATAGGAATACATCCAACATCTATACCAAAATCCATGAGTTGTTGCTTGATCCATAGCAACTAAGCACAGCATAAGGCTACAACCACATATTCAGCCTCAACTGTAGACAAGACTATTGACTTTTGTTTCTTGGTGGCCCAAGACACAAGGCAGGAGCCCAAAATGTGAGTCATGCCTAAAGTAATTTTTCTGTCAACCAGGAAACCTGCATAATCAACATCAACATATCCTACAAGGTCTAAATTACTACCTTTAGGATACCAAAGGCATAAATCAGTAGTGCGTTTTAGATATCTCAAAATTCTCTTCACTGTAGTTAGGTGGGACTCCTTAGGATTTGCCAAAAACCTAGAACACAGTCCTACATTGAACACAATATTAGGTCTGCTAGCAGTGAGATATAATAGAGACCCAATCATCCCTCTGTATATGTTCTGATCAACGGATGAACCAGGTTCATCCACATCTAATTTTGTGGTTGTGGCTATGGGGGTGTCTATTTCCTTTGAGCCTTCCATTTTAAATTTCTTGAGCAATTCTTTTACATACTTTTGTTGATGGATCATTGTCCCATTTGAGTTTTGCTTGATTTGCAAGCCTAATAAGAAGTTTAGCTCACCCATCATACTCATCTAAAACTCACTTCCCATAAGTATAGAAAATTCCTTACTCAATTTTTCAGAGGTTTCCCCAAATATGATATCATCCACGTATATTTGCACAATGAGGATATCCTTACTGTTTTCCTTTAAGAACAAGGTACTGTTAATTTTGCCTCGTTTGTACCCATGTTCTAGCAGGAATTTTTATAGTTGTTCGTACCATGCTCTAGGTGCTTGTTTGAGACCATAGAGAGCCTTGTCAAGTTTGTATACATGGTCAAGTGACTCCTTGCTCTCAAAACCTGGAGGCTGTTTGAAAATTACATCTTCCTTCAGATAGCCATTGAGGAAGGCACTCTTAACATCCATCTGATGGAGAGTAAATTCCATGTGTGCAGCAAATGCTATAAGAAGCCTGATTGCCTCCAGTCTTGCCACAAAGGCAAAGGTCTCATCATAGTCAATTCCCTCTTCTTGACTATATCCTTGGACAACCAGTCTAGCCTTGTTTCTTGTAACAGTTCCATCCTCATCGAGCTTGTTCCTGCAGACCCACTTTGTCCCAATCACCGATCTGTCTAGTGGCCTGGGTACCAAGTGCCATACTTGACTTCTTTCAAACTGATTCAGCTCCTCTTGCATGTCATTTACCCAATCAGCATATTGTAGGGCTTCACTGATGTTATTTGGTTCGATTAAGGATAAGAAGGCATCAAACGCGCACAGATTTTTCAAGGAGGCTCTTATTTTGATTCTTGATGACAAATCTGTTATGATGTTCTCAATAGGGTGAGAACTTTGATATCTGTGTGGTTTGAGCACCAATTTTTTACTTCTGGATGATTCTATGGTGCCTTGATGTTGTGGAACAGGATCAGGGCCAAGGTTCACATGTTGAGTTCCCCCTGTCATGTTTCTTGGGTTAGTTGGACCTGGTCCATCACCTGTTCCATCTTACATGGCTTCTTCAATGTGTTTACTGCTTCTCACCAATCCAAGCTCCTCATCTTCTGGTTCCTGTCTCTCAGAAAGAGTGTTAGTTTCATCAAAGATAACATGCACACTCTCTTCCACACACATAGTTCTTTTATTGTACACTTTATAGGCTTTGCTATGTGATGAATATCCCAAGAATACCCCCTCATCACTTCTGAGATCAAATTTACCTAGGGAATCTTTGCCATTATTATGCACAAAGCATTTGTATCCGAAAGCCCTAAGATGGGATATGTTGGGCTTTCTCCCTTTAAGTAATTCACAAGGAGTCTTATGTACCAGTGGCCTAGTCATACATCTATTGATTATATAGCAAGCAGTGTTTATTGCTTCTGCCCAGAAGCTGTGTGGTAGTTTGCTAGAAAGAAGCATGGTTCTTGCCATGTCTTCAAGAGTTCTATTATTTCTTTCCACAACCCCATTTTGCTGTGGGGTTCTAGGGGCAGAGAAGTTGTGATTGATACCATGTTGATCACAGAACTTAGTAAACTTTGCATTCTCAAATTCAGTGCCATGGTCAGATCTTATTGATGCTAGTTGATGTCCTAAATGATTTTGAGTTTTCTTAACAAATGCGATGAACATATCAAATGCTTCATCCTTAGANCAACGTTCTGGTGGTATTGATCATTTTCTTACTTTTAAATGAGGATCTTACCTGCTTCCCCCTTGCACATGCCTCACAAACTTTGTCTTCCTTGAACTTAATGTAAGGAGCCCTACCACTAAGTCTTTAGAGACTAATTTGTTAAGCTGATTCAGACTCGCGTGACCGAGTCTTTTTGTGCCAAAGGAGGGGATCACTGTCCAACATACTTAAGCAAGTGAGTTCATTTTCAGGCAGTGTGGACAAGTCTATGACATAGATGTTATTCATTCTTTTTCCCTGCAAAAAAATCTTGTCAGTAAGCAGGTTGATCACAAAACATTTTGTGGAAGTGAATGCAACAAGGTTACCTCTGTCACACAATTGTGACACACTAATCATGCTATATTTCAAGCCATCTATCAAGTACACATGTTCAATGGAACGTGTGTCATCCTTACCTACCTTACCAACCCCTATAATTTCACCTTTCTTTCCATTTCCAAAGGAGACATTTCCTCCTTTGAGGATTTCAAGTGAAAGGAACTGTTCCTTGTTCCCGTCATATGCTTTGAGCAGCCACTATCCAAATACCAAATTTGGCTGCTTCCTATCACTTGAACCTACAAAAAGAATCAGGGGTTAGTTTTAAGAACCCAAACTAGTTTGGGTCCTTTTCTATGAGAGAATGGATGAATCAAGCTTTTTCTGGCCCAATTTGGTAACCAGTCATTCTTTTTAACAAAACTCTTATTTCTTCGACTGGCCTGTGCTTTTGCAGTACACTCAATTTGGTAGTGGCCAGTCTTACCACAGTGGGTGAAGATTTTATTCTCAGGGAGAGTGAGATACTTACTTTTGGGATCCCATTTGGGCAATTGACTCCCAAAGCCAAGCCCTCTCTGGTTGCTACTGTGATTCTATTGAAAACATGTCAAGGCATCAGAGGATTTATTCAATTTACAAGTTCGATCTAATTCATGTTTGACTTTGCTATGTTCTTCTTTAAGTATCCTTATATGTTCATCCTTGGCATACATCTTATCTTTTAGTTTTCCCACATCTACTTCTAACATGATATGAGAATGATCAACAACCTTTTTACTGGATCCTAGCTTTTGTTTTATGTTTTCAGATTTTAGTTCTTGAATCTTCGTTTCAAGTGGATGAACCTGGTTCAACAAGATAGTGTTTTTCTTTTCAGATTCACTTACTCTGATTTCCAGGTTCATGCATTTTGCCTTTAGCATTGCGCACTCCTTAGAGAGTTGTTCCTTCTCTTTGGTTGTTTCTTCGGAATCATCCATGAAATCAAGTAGCAACTCAGAGAGTTTTTCCTTACCTCTGGTTCTTCATGTGATTCCTCATCAGATTCTCCATGTAACGACTCAATCAGTCGTTTTACGTTATCGGACCCCGTTCCCTTGTCTAAGTCTTCCCATAGCGGCTTCTTGTAATTTGTGACTTGCGGGGACTGGTGGTTCAGGATTTGGAAGTGTTTTGAACAATATAGGAACACTTGGTTCCTTAAGGTTGGCCTATTTGGCCAAGTTTGACTTCGGTCAACATTTTGAGAAAACCACCTCGAAATCAAGATTCGACAGTGTGAGTAGCTTCGTATGATGATTTCGGACTTAAGTGTATGTTCTAAATGGGTTTTGATAACCCGGGAGCGTTTCGGCGCCCGATATGGAAATAGGGATTTCCTTAATTTGAAATTTGGTTTGGGACGTGATTTTATGATATCGAGGTCCGAATAAAATTCCGAGACCGGGAATAGTTCCGTTATGTGATTTATGACTTGTCTTCAAAATTTGAAGTCATTCCGAGTAGTATAGGCCAGTTCGGCGCATTGAAATGAATTCTAGAACTCTAAGTTCAAAGTGTTGATTCTATTTGGTTTTAGGGTTAAATTCTGTTTTTCGTTGTTGTTTTTTACGTTCCGAAAGTTCGAGCGAGTCCGTATCATGAATACAGACTTGTTGGTTCCTTTGGACGGGGTCCTGAGGGGCTCGGGTGAGTTTTGGACCCCCGGGATCTGAATTCAAACGCCAGAATCTTCTGTATCTGGTTTCGTTCTTCGCATTCGCGGGAGGGTGGTCGTGTTCGCGAAGAAGGAATTGGGCAGGGGATACGGATGCTCTACGCGTCCGCGTTCCCCATCCCGCGTTCGCGATGGGTTGGGCCCCCTGGCCTTCGCGTTCGCACCCCTCCAGCCGCGTTCGCATAGGGTCCAGCCAGTTGGGCCGGCCCAGCTGCTGTTTGTCTTCGCGTTTGCGACCCCTCCCTCGCATTCACGTAGAAGGCCCTGTGGGCCTGGCCAATTTAATACATCGCGAACGCACTGCCCAGAGTGCGTTCGCATAGGGTAAATCCCAGGGCAGTGTATTTTTTAGTGGGTTTAGTTCATTTTCCTCCATTTCCATCTTCTTCCTTGAGTTAATTGAGAGCTTCTAAGAGGACCATTCAACCTAGTACTTGAGGTAAGTAAATTTCTTATTAGCACCGAGTTTAAACATCAATTTCTAGTTAAATCTTCTACTAATTTATCAAAATCATGAATTTGGGTAGGAATTTTAGGGCTTTCGAGGGATTTGCAAATTTTTTGTGTAAGGCCATGAATTTCAGTAGAAGTCACGTATTAATGATCCTTAGGCTATGAGAGAGTATTCCTTTGAGAATTTTCGGAATTCGAGCGTGCGGGCCTGGGGTTGAAATTTAGAAATTCTTCAAGAATGTGAATTTTGGGATAAATGAGATAATCCCTTTTCTTTGAACATGAATTGATGTAATTATACTATATTTGGCTAGTTGCGACCCCTCGAGAGTAGAGTTCGGAGTTTCGGGCGCATCATTGATCCGAGGGATAGATTCGACACGAGGTGAGTCTCCTTTCTAACCTTGTAAGAGGGAATTTTCCCCCTAGGTGATGTATATGCTATGTGTAATTTTTTTGGGGGCTACGTACGCACCAAGTGACGAGAGTCCGTACGTAGCGGCTATCATTTTTATGTCCGGGTAGTTAGACCCACATCATGCCGTATATGCTTCCTTGTAATGCCTTGCCTTATATGCTTTCCTTGAAATGCCTTATATGCTTCCTTGTAACGCCATATGTACTATGAGTTCATGTTATGTATAGTATTGTTTCTTTGAGGCTTTATGGAAATTGTTGAATTGAAAGGATTTGGTTATGGAAAGTAAGTTTTATAAGTTATTGTGTGTGCATGTGACCGCTTCGCAATTTACATTCCGCGAGCGATGTGTGATTTCCCCCACTCTCATGGGAGCGGGCCGTACGCCACGGCGGATTTAATGGTGCACTTTTGGGACGGGCCGATCGATCCTCGGCAGTGCAGAAAGATGATATAATTGAGAATGCACTTTTGGTACGGGTCGTTCGATCCTCGGCAGTGCATGGCCAAAGTTGTACTATGTTATGATATGGTTACATTGAAAGACACACTTATGGTTCGGGCCGTTCGATCCTTGGCAGTGCGCACACATGACTATGGTAAGCATGCACTTTTGGGACGGGCCGTTCGATCCTCGGCAGTGCATAGCTATTTTTCCTTATGACTCCGACCAGTTGTCTTATTCCTGTGTGCGCATTAGTATTTGGCATTGTTTCATGGATATTGACTTGTATTAGATATTTGGGGGAAAGAAAGTGGCCATTGTTATTGTTCTGGTATTTTTCTTGGATTTCTGTGCTTTATACATAATTGCTACTCACTCTCTTACATGTCTACTGCTTTTTTTTATCATTGTTATATCATACTGTTGGACCTTAGTGAGTGTCAAGTCAACTTCTCGTCACTACTTCTTCGAGACTAGAGGGGATACTCACTGGATACATATTTATTTAATATGTACTCATGCTGCACTTCTGTACTTAACTGTACAGGTTCTGAGGGCGGTGCATCTGGTTATCAGACGGGATCAAGATAGTGACCGTAGCGGACTTGACTTCACTGTGAGCTGCTTCCTCTGGCGATCCCCAGCAGCACCATGGAGTTTCATTTATTTTTGTTTTCCGTCTATTCATGCAGACAACGAGATTGTATATATTATCATCCTTTGTATATTTAGTTAGTATGCCCATGACACTCGTGACACTAGTTCCTGGCACACACGTAGTAGTTGTTTTGGGATTTTGGGCTGTGTATATACGTGCTTGTATTTTGGCTCGCGCTTCTTTATAGCTACTCTATATACCACTGAGTTATTATCTTTCGATATCACAATTTAACTTGTTAAATTTGGTAAATGGGTGAATAATTGAATCAAGTAAAGAGAAGCTCTTAGTGAAATTTACGTTGGCGTGCCTTACCCCGTCGTTGGGCGCCATCACGACCTGGATTAGGATTATGGGTCATGACACTCCAATTTCCATGAGCGCCTAATCTTCATTCTCACCATCTTATGATTCTTCATCTGAACTTTCCCCCCAAGCAGCAACCATAGCTTTTGTTGTGGTTTTCTTGGGTTGGACAAGTTCCTTCTTCCTGAACCTTCTTTCAAATCTCTTCTTTTTCCATTTCACTTCCCACTAAGGACAGTTCTTGATAAGGTGGTCAGTCTTCCCACACTTGTAGCATCCCTCGTTGGTTGGCCTTTCTGGAGCTTTTGTTTTGTTGTAGTTTCCTCCTCTAGAGATGCCATTCTTCCTTATGAGGATGTTTCTGAATTCTTTGGTAATCAAGGCCATCTCATCATCCTCTAGATCGGCTCCCTTAGTGATCTTCACTGCTAGACCCCTATTCTTCTTTGGAGCATCCATTTTCATTGTCTTCCTTCTGAGTTCATAAGCAGTAAGGTTTCCAATTAGCTCGTCCAATCTGAGGGTTGCCATATTTTATAAATCTTGGATAGCATTGATCTTACTTTCCCAGGTGATTGGCAGGACCCTTGTCAGGATCTTCTCTACCCTGTCCTCTTCAAGAATGACTCTACCAAGAGACTTAAGTTCATTTGTCAAAGTTGTGAACCTTATTGTACATCTCTTGGATTGTCTCTCCTTCTTTCATAGTGAAGTTTTCATATTGAGAGTATAGTAGAGTAACTCTTGATCTTTTCACTTGAGGTGTTCCTTCATGGGCTACTTGCAAGGTATCCCAGATTTCTTTGGTAGTGGTGCAGCTTTGGATCCTGCTATACTCGTCTGGACCTAGTCCACACACTAGCCACTTTTTGGCCTTTGCATTTTTCTCCCATTTTTTCAGATCCTCAGCAGTGCAGTCAGCTCTAGTCTTTGGGATATCTACACCTTCAGCAGTCTTCTTCATGGTAGCTAGAGGACCATTAGTGACTATGTCCCAGAGTTCATAGTCTTCTCCAATCAGGTGGTCCTTCATCTTGTTCTTCCACCAAGAGTAATATTGGCCATTGAAGAGTGGTGGCCTTGCAGTTGATTGACCCTCCCAGTTTCCAGGTGGTGCACTCATTTTGATCTTTTCCAAGGTGTTAGCCTTTTCAAGGATAACCTGCTCTGATACCAATTGATGTTTTATACTTCAATACCACACAAGAGGGGGGTGGGGTGATTTGTGTGGTGTCCAATTTTAGAGTGCAGTCTCAATAGAAGAACATGGTTCTTCTTGGTGTTCCAACTTCTACTGGTGCGGAATAATAAATGCAGTAAATTAAAAACACAGAGATTTTTATGTAGAAAACACCTAGCTCAAAAGGTGAAAAAACCACGACCTACTACTCAGTAGGATTTTTCCCAAACTCTTCACTACAACTCCGAGCCAAACAGCATTTACAAAATAAACTCTTTTGTAAACCTAGGAGTAACTCTAATCTCTTTGTGGCAAACTAGCCTCTAGCTAATTGCGACAAGCTTCAAGTTAACTATAACTTGAACAATGTGTACCTATTACAATTGCTTCTAAGAAAGCTGAAAGATACAATATTAAATCACCTACTACAACCAACTAAACTCAAAAGATAAACAGATGGAACTGGTTCTTCTAGCTGGTTAGTAGCCTTTGTGTCGCACAAGGATTCTGCTTGCAAAATAACTCTGGAAATATTTCTTTTCAATTCTTATTTCACTTGTGCCTTTGTGTGATCAATTCTTCAGTAAGAATGCTTCAACATTATATGGAGCCAGTAGTAGAGATGTTCTTGTTTAGTTCTAATGCAACTCTTCCTTGGTTGAAGAGTTTGTGTTTATCTCAACTTCCTTAATTGTCCTTGTTGAACTCGAATTCTAACCTCTTATCAATTTGCAACCTTTTTGCATTAGGAGACAACCTCTTAGTTCATGGATAGTTCACAATCATATGTATCTCCTGTGCATAGACGGTTCTTATGCCAATGGGTCTATTCAAGTATGTTTGCCCTGATGAACCTGGTTCAACTGGGTGACATTTGTCAATCTTCAAAACCATGTAGTGACTTGGTTCAACACAGACAACTTAAAACAGAGTCTAAATTTCCTCGGTTTGGGATTTCAATAAAACGGTGTCCCGGAACATCGTCAAAAACCCGGGCGGCGACTCTGAAAACTAAAATAAATCCCAAATGCGAATAATGTCACTTAAAGTGGAAAAACTCCCTTATTACCCCTTTATTAACCCGGGCGTGGAAAAGGAGGTGTGACACAAGTTCTACCGTGCAGGATGATCAGCCACTAGCTAGGCCCGTGAGGACGAGGCCGTGGCAGAGGTAGGAGTGCAGCCCACGCAGCAGCCGGGGCAGTACCCACAGACCTGCCTGTTATTCCAGACCATGTCCCAACTGTAGATGTTCCAGCGGGACTGACCCAGGCACTGAAAATACCTATTGTTATCCCGGGTCTTCAGGAGACCTTGGCGCAGATTCTGACCGTGTGCACCTGCCTTGCACATGCGGTCGCTATTTTCACTACAGCCGCTACTTTTCAGGCCGGGGGAGGAACCCACGCTCCTGCTGCCCGTACACTTGAGCATGTTATTCAGAGACTTCAGACACCGGGGGCAGCTCCAGCCCCGCCGGTTGCACCTATTCAGGATTTTGTGATTCTCGTCATGTCAAAGGATTCTTCGTACAACAGGATATTGGAGACCGATGGGGTCTCGTTCACTACTTTCCCGTTTTCAGGAGCTTCCTTTACTTGGTGGGAGGCTTATGAGAGGTATAGGCCTGTTGGTGCAGTGCCCCTTACTTGGCATCAGTTTTCTACTCTCTTCTTAGAGAAGTATGTCCCACAGTCCTGTAGAGAGGAGTTGCGCAGTGAGTTCAAGCAACTGCGTCAGGATGATATGACGGTGACACAGTATGAGATGAGGTTTTCATAGCTAGCCCGTCATGCTATTGAGTTGGTCCCGACAGATAGAGAGAGGATCAGGAGGTTCGTGGATGGCCTCACCTATCACTTAGGATTCTTATGACCAGAGAGAGGGTATGGAGTGCTACTTTTGAGCGAGATGAGAGAGAGACCAAGAGGCCTCGAGGATCTGGAAGATTTAGTAGTGTTCCCTCCTGATGTCAGTTTCATCATACTAGAGGCCGCCCATTTAGGCTTTCTTAGCCAGCTCGCCCAGCTTATAGTGGTGCATCATCGGGGCATGGTCCTCGCAGTTCTTATTCGAGATTCTCTTCATTTAGTGCCTTCCCAGCCCAAATTTCATCTTGCACACCCTCGGTTCAGGTTTCATCCATGCCTGGTTCAGGTTTCATCCATGTCTGGTTCAGGTTTCATCCATGTCTGGTTCTTCTAATGGTTATCCTAATGCTAGGGGTTCCCTTCAGTCCCCGTCTCTAGGACCAGGGAGTTATTTTGAGTGTGGGGATTTTGGGCAAGTGTTTAGGTAGTGTCCTCATCGTCATGGTGGTCCGTCTTAGTAGAGGGGTTAGCCCTCGACTTCAGCACCAGTTACTTCATCACTCGCACAACTAGCTAGGGGGAGTCAGGCATCCAGAGGCCGCCCTAGAGGGGGAGATCGATCAGGTGGAGGTCAAGCCCATTTTTATGCACTTCCAGTCATGTGTGGTATCTATTGGGGGTCTGGAGACCATTTTCTAGATATGCCCCGTGAGTCCTTAGTTATATATGTTCATGTGTCGACTCCGGTGGGAAATACTATTGTTGTGGACCGCGTGTATCAGTCATGTGTGGTATCTATTGGGGGTCTCCCGAGTGGATATGTTATTTCTTAACATGGTTGACTTTCGTGTAATATTGGGCATGGATTGGCTATCTCCGTGTCATGTTGTTCTAGATTGTCACGCTAAGACCGTGACCTTAGCGATGCCGGGATATTTGAGAGTTGAGTGGAAAGGTTCTATTGATTATGTGCCTAGTAGGGTGATTTCATACCTGAAGGCTCAGTGTATGGTATAGAAAGGGTGTTTATCTTATTTAGCTTTTGTGAGGGATGTCAGTGCTAAGACTCCCATTATTGATTTTGTTCTTTAGTCCGTGATTTTCCGGACGTGTTTCCTGTAGACCTCTGGGGCATGCCTCCTGACAGGGACATTGATTTTGGTATTGAATTACTTAGTGCTAGGCACCCAGCCTATTTCTATATCACCGTATCGTATGGCACCGATGAAGTTGAAGGAATAGAAAGAGCAGCTTCAAGAACTCCTAGATGAGGGGTTCATTCGGCCTAGTGTGTCGCCTTGGGGAGCACTGGTGTTATTTGTGAATAAGAAGAATGGTTCCATGAGAATGTGTATTGACTACATGCAGTTGAACGAAATTACAGTCAAGAATAAGTATCATTTGCCTCATATTGATAATTTGTTTGACAAACTTCAGAGAGCCAGGGTGTTCTCTAAGATTGATTTGAGATCCGGGTATCATCCGCTGAAGATTTGGGATTCATATATCCCCAAGACAGATTTCAAAACCCGTTATGGCCATTATGAAATTTTTGTGATGTCTTTTGGGCAGACCAATGCCCCAGCAACGTTCATGCATTTGGTGAACAACGTATTTCAGCCATACTTGGATTCCATTGTTATTGTGTTCATTGATGACATCATTGTGCACCCTCGTAGTCGGGAGGAGCATGCTTAGTATTTGAGAGTTGTATTGCAGAGATTGAGGGAGGAGAATCTTTATGCAAAATTCTCTAAGTGTGAGTTTTTGCTTGGCTTAGTAGCTTTCTTGAGGCACGTGGTGTCCAGTGAGGGTATACAGGTAGATCCGAAGAAGATAGAGGCGATGCAGAGTTGGCCTAGACCGTCCTCAGCTACAGAGATTAAGAGCTTCCTTGTTTGGGGGGATATTACCATCGCTTTGTGGAGGGGTTTTCTTCTATTGCTTCGCCCTTGACCAAATTAACCCACAAGGGTGCGTCGCTCAGGTGGTCGGACGAGTGTGAGGAGAGCTTTCAGAAGCTCAAGGCTGCTTTGACCACAACTCTAGTGTTAGTATTGCCATCGGCTTCAGGTTCTTATACTATGTGTTGTGATGCCTCGATGATAGGCATTTGTTGTGTATTGATGTAGGAGGGTAGGGTGATTGCATATGCCTCGCGCCAGTTGAAGACTCTTGAGAAGAATTATCCGGTGCATGATCTCGAGTTAGTAGCCATTGTTCATGCCTTAAAGCTTTGGTGTCATTATTTGTATATGGTTCATTGTGAGGTTTTTACTGATCACCGTAGTCTGCAACATTTGTTTAATCAGAAGGATCTGAATTTGCGTCAGAGGAGATGGTTGGAGCTTCTC
This sequence comes from Nicotiana undulata, assembly GCA_005239495.1. Lineage (NCBI taxonomy): Eukaryota > Viridiplantae > Streptophyta > Magnoliopsida > Solanales > Solanaceae > Nicotiana > Nicotiana undulata. Next base: position 113,081 of record ML284588.1, read on the forward strand.
AAGGAGGATGATATCACTATTCTATACCATCCGGGGAAGGCCAATGTAGTGGCCGACTCCTTGAGTCGCAGAGAAGAGAGTTTGGGGAGTCTAGCGTATCTTCCAGCAGTAGAGAGACTATTAGCACTTGATGTTCAGGCCTTGGCGGGCCAGTTTGTGAGGCTGGATCTATCAGAGCCCCGCCGGGTGTTTGCTTGTGTAACCTCCAGGTCTTCTCTTTTTGACTGTATTACAGAGCGCCAATATGATGACCCACACTTTCTCATTCTCCAGGACAAGGTCCGGCAAAGTGACACATGGATGTAGCTTTTGGTGATGATAGTGTGATGAGGATGCAAGGTCGGGTATGTGTGCTTAATGTAGATGGACTTCGTGAGTTGATTCTAGAAGAAGGCCCACAACTCGCGGTATTCCATCCATCCGGGTTCCGCGAAGATGTATCAGGATCTGAGACAACATTATAGGTGGAGGCGAATAAAGAAGGATATAGCTCGATGTCTCAACTGTCAGCAGGTCAAGTATGAGCACCAGAGACCAGGTGGCTTGCATCTGAAGTTGGACATTCCGGAGTGGAAGTGAGAGAGACTCACCATGGAGTTTGTAGTTGGGCTCTCATGGACTTCGAGGAAGTTCGATGCTATTTGGGTTATTGTGGATCGGCTGACCAAGTCCGCGCACTTCATTCCTATTGGTACTACTTATACTTCGGAGCGGTTAGCTGAGATTTATATTCGGGAGATTGTCCGATTGCATGGTGTCCCATTTTCCAGCATTTCAGATAGAGGTACTCAGTTCACATCACAATTTTGGAGGGCCGTGCAGAGAGTTGGGTACTCAGGTTGAGTTGAGCACAACGTTTTATCCTCAAACCGACGGGCAGTTCGAGCGCACTATTAAGATACTAGTACATGTTGCACGCTTGTGTTATTGATTTTGAGGGTTCATGGGACTAATTTTTGCCACTCGTAGAGTTTGCATATAATAATAGTTATCAGTCGAGTGTTCAGATGGCTCCGTAAGAGGGCACAGATTTGGTAAAAGATGCTTTAGATAAGATGAAGTTGATTCAGGAGCAGCTTCGCACGGCGCAATCTAGGCAGAAGAACTATGCGGATCGGAAGGTCCGGGGTGTATCTTTCATGGTTGGGGAGATGGTTCTGCTGAAGGTGTCACCCATGAAACGTGTTATGCGGTTTGGGAAGAGAGATAAGTTGAGTCCCTGGTTAATTGGGCCTTTTGAGGTGCTTCAGAGGGTTGGGGAGGTGGCTTATAGACTTGACTTGCCTCCTAGCTTGTCGAGTGTGCATCCGATATTCCATGTTTCTATGCTTCAGAAGTATATTGGTGACTCGTCCCATGTTTTGGACTTCAACTCGGTTCAGCTAGAAGGTGATATGACTTATGAGGTGCAGCCAATAACTATTTTGGGTTGACAGGTCCGAAGGTTGAGGTCAAAGGTCATAATTTTGGTTAAGGTGCGGTGGAGAGAGCAGCCGATGGAGGAGGCCACCTGGGAGATCAAACGAGAGATGCGGATAGTATATCCTCACTTATTTAAGTCTACAGGTATGTTTCCAGACTCGTTCGAGGATGAACGTTTGTTTAAGAGGGGGAGAATGTAATGACCCGACCGGTTGTTCCGAGAAGTTTAGCCCCGTTTCTCTTATTTCTGCTTTATTATGTGTTGTTCAGCTCTTTTATCTTGTGTTGGGTCGGTTGGCTCGGGTTCTTAGTGGTTGTGGAAAGAAACACGTAGTCTCTTAAGTTGGTTAAATAGTTGGAAAGGTCAACCGAAAGTTGACTTATAGGTATATGATCTCGGAATGTAATTTTTATGATTCAGATAGCTTTGTTAGGTGATTTGGGACTTCGGAGTGGGTTTGGAATGTTATTCGGAGGTCCGTAGTAGAATTAGGCTTGAATTCGCGAAATTGGATTTTTGGCGATTTTCGGTCGGTAGTAGAAAATTAGCTATCTGGACTGGAATGGAATTTCGAAAGTTTGAATAGGTTTGTAGGGTTGTTTGTGATGTGTGTGCAAAATCTCAGGTCATTCAGGCGTTGTTTGGTTGGTTTCGGCATCATTGGCGACTTTCGGAACTTTAGAAATCCTTAGGCTTGAATTTCGAGATAATTTGGTGTTTTGATGTTGTTTTGGGTGTTCCGAAGGTTTGACTAAGTTGGGGTGATGTTATATAAGGTGTTGGTATATTTGGTTGGGGAGCCGATGGGCTCGGTATGATTTGTTGTTCTAGTGTTCTGCACCTGCGGAAGGGTGATCGCAGGTGCGGTCACCGCAGATGCGATTTGGTCATCGCAGGTGCAGAGGTTGGTTGGTTGGGGATGCATCGTTGATGCGGAAGCGGAGTCGCACCTGCTAGTCCGCATGTGCGGTGGATTGAACGCAGGTGCGGAAGGAGGAATTAAAATAAGTGAAGTCCGCAGATGCAACCTTTAGTCGCAGGTGTGGGGGCCGGAGATGCGGAACCCCTGAGTAGAAAGTATAAATATTTGCCTTCGCGAATTTTAGCCATTTGTTCATCAATTGTCATACGGGTTGGAGCTTTTGGGAGCAAATTGAAGAGGGATTTCAAGGGATTTTCGTGGAGGTAAGTTTCTTGGACCTAAAACTAGATTCTATGGAGGTATTTAACTAATTAGACATGAAATTAGTGGAATTTAAGGGTTACACTTTGGGGTTTAGGGCTTGAAATTGGAGAGCTTAATTTAAGGATTTGAGGGGTCGTTTGTTGTCGGATTTGATGAATTTTGTATGCATGGACTCGTAAGAGTGTGAGGATTCTAGTTTTATGACACTTATCAGATTCCGAGATGTGGGCCCGGGGGGTCGGTTTGGACAATTTCGGGATTTTTGGTGAAATTTGATTATTTTCATGTGGGCTTTATTCCTTTAGCATATATTGATAGTATGAATCTGATTTTTAATATATTCGGGGCGATTCGAGGCCGAGTCGAGTGGCAAAGGCATCACGGAGTAGATTTTCACCCGGCTTGAGGTAAGTAATGATTGTAAATCTTGTCCTCAGGGTAAGAAACCCCGGATTTCACATTGTAGAACTATTTGGGAGTGGCGCACCTACTGGATGACGAGTATGTGGTGCACACCGATGGGGAGTGTGACTTGGTCCGTCCTGTAACAACTATTAAGTTGCGTTTGACTAGAATTCATATGATGTTTTATGTTTTAGAGATTTTTACTATGTCTTTGGGTTGAATGTCGTATTTGGGCGTAGTGCCAAGTTGTTTTGGACCCTTAAGTGCTTTTTAATGTTATTTCCTCACTGTGCTGATTTAAGGTTTACACTCAGTCCTGCTATGTTTAACTAATTTCGAAACTCGGTCTTATTTACTCTACTTGATGCATAAAATGATATTTTGGGTTGAGTACCCTATTTTACTGATAGCCGAGAGGCTTGAACCGAGGGCCTGTGTTGTGATGATATTTTGGGATCGGACTGCGCGCCGCAGTATGTTGCACTATTTTATGTTTATGAGAGGCTGAGGGCCTGAGTGACTTGATGCCATGATTTGGCTTGATATATATCTCTTGGGTTGTGGGAGCCCCTCCGGAATCTATACACCCCCAGTGAGCGCAGGTACCTACTGAGTGCGAGTGCCGAATGCCGAGTGACGAGTGACGAGTGATTGAGAGGCATGAGTCACTGTGAGGTTGCCCGAGGGGATGATTATGAGTGATTGTGAGGCATGCTGAAGTACTGATTCTGAGTGATGTTATGCCTGAGGGGCAGTTTATGATACTCTTTTTTGCCCGAGAGGTTATTTATGATTTTATCACTTTTACACTAAACCTCTTGAATTTCTATTAAAACTGTTGGAAAATGTATTCTCAAATGATTTTTACTGAAATCAACTTTTAATCGTGGGGATTTAAACGTATATACTGTTGGAAAGAAAGACTGTACTTACTGTGAATTGATGATGTTTTCTTACGTGTTTCTTATTACTCAGACCTTATGTACTTTTATTACTTTATGAGTTGACGTACTCACATTACTCCTTGCACCTTGTGTGCAGATTCAGGTGCTAGGGCGGAGTGAGAGTTGATTACCTCGGAGATTCACGGAGATTCATGAGGTAGTTGCACGCGTCCGTAGCCTTGCCTTCTCCTTCTTACTGTTATTTTGTTTATTTTTCCCATACTTAATGTTTAGTAAATCATGTTTGTTTTTGAAATGCTTAACGAAATTTTTTTTTAAAACATCGGTTTGGAATTGATATAAACGAAAGGTTTCTTTATGCTATATTTGTTGAATTAGATAGCCTAGTACCGCGATATGTGCCATCACGGCCATGGTAGTTTTGCGCCGTGACAAAAGGGGGATTCTTCTCTCTCTCCCGGTGGAGGAGAATGAAAAAGGCATTTTGTAAGAAAGGCTGAGAGCCTTGCTACTGATTTTCTTCGTAATAAAGGTTCTGGAATCAATAAGACGGATCTCATAGTCATTAATGGTGATCCTTCTTCTCTCTCTTCTTTACATTATATCATATAATAATGGTATCGTGAATGTGAGTTTTCCAAGTACGTTTAGTCACTCCCACGATCTTAATAAGTACAAAAATTCGATCTCATCTAATTTTTCTTACTTAATATCCTTTGATCTAGCGTTGATTAACCTTGGCTAGGATTTATACTCTATCTTCTCAATTTATTAATGTTTAGCAAAAGGTTTCGCACTTTTAGTCAAACAATGTGGCGCCGTCTGTGGGGAATTTCCTAGCCAAAGCCTTAGTTCCCACTAGATCCACCAACCCTACCAAGAATGAAATCCTTACGCGAAACCAGAGCGCACCGCGAGCGTGAGCCATCACACTAAGGCTGCGGCTTACATGTCAAGCACACTCGTAATAGTACTTCCAGGTTAGTACCCCACGCGTAGTAATCTTACCATACACGACGATGTTTGTTGTATAACTTACTGTTAAAATGCATTTAATTTTCACACCTGTGTTCTGACTTATATTAATGTTCCATTGGATCGTCCGGGACTGGGACAAATCGGAACTCGAACTCGAAGACATAATGGATGAAACAAATCATCCACCCACGGAACACTCAAACAAAAAATAGCGGCGAAGCGGGACATGAAGCTAGCATCGGGTCCAAAGATTGCAACCGGCGAAGGAAAAACGAACAACCCCCATCACCCATCAGCCAATCGGCCAGCCCAGGTAACAACGGTTCCTTATACCTTCAACTCGCTCTTCCTTTTAAAAATGTGGTGTGAAATGAAGAGCAGGGATTCTCGCCACGGGTACACAGGTAGGGAAATAAGCGAAGGGACTAGCAGATACCACCCCTATAATTCCTCCCCACAGCAGCGGGCAATTAGAGGAGAACTCCACACTCTATGGCTTTGGCATAAATAATAGATGAACGGTTCAGAACGATCTGACAGCGATGAGAAACAACCTCAATAAGCAAGGGATTGTACGGAAAACTCAAAGACGTCCCAACACAGGTAAGACGTGGGTATCAAGAGTTAGCCTATGTGTTCGTCACAGGTGTGCAACGCCTACCCACCCGACAATATACACCACCACATGTGATCCTCTAAGCACCAAATTCATCGCCCGCATCGTCGACGGCCTCTCCAGGCCGCACAGTGAAGGGACTACACATTTTGGGACTCACCCTGGCGTGTGCATGAACCAATGCATGAAACTCTCGATGAAAGGCAAGGTAGATCGCCATTCTTCTATGCGACTCCTTGAGTCGCCAAAGTTAAACTCGACCTCGCTTGAATCGCCACAGTTAAATCGATCTCGCTCGAGTCGCCAAAGTTAAACTCGACCTCGCTCGAGCCGCCAAAGCTAAACTCAACCTCACTCGAGTCGCCAAAGTTAAATTCGACCTCGCTTGAGTCGCCAAAGTTAAACTTGACCTCGCTTGAGTCGCCAAATTTAAACTCGACCTCGCTCGAGCTGCCTAAGTTAAACTCGACCTCGCCCGAGTCCTCGCTCGAGCCGCCTAAGTTAAACTAGACCTCGCTCGAGCCGCCAAAGTTAAACTCGACCTCACTCGAGTCGCCAAAATTAATCTGGACTTCGCTCACATCGCTAGAATTGAACTCGACTTCTCTCAAGTCACCAAACACTCCACCTCGCTCGAATTATCTCAACATTCGACCTCGCTCGAAGTTCAAGATTGTGATTCATCGCTCCACCTATCGACTACTCCAGGTAGAATGATGAAGGGACTATGTATACATAGAACTTCTCAAATGTATGTATTAAACAAGCATGTAATATTCGCCAAATGATATGAATAAACAAAGCAGCATGCAACATGTTTCGCACAACTCAAAATCGTTCTACATTCTACACCATGCATTCGACCTCGCTCGAATTATTTTTAACATTCGACCTCGCTCGAATCATTTACATTCGACCTCGCTCGAATCATTTACATTTGACCTTGCTCGAATTATTAACATTTGACTTCACTCGAATTATTTTTAAAATTCGACCTTGCTCGGATTATTTACATTCGACCTCACTCGAATTATTCCAACATTTAACTTCGCTCAAATTATTCCAACATTCGACCTCGCTCGAATTATTCCAACATATGACTTCGCCCGAATTATTTTTTGACATTCGACCTCGCTCGAATTATGTTCAACACTCGACTCCGCTCGAATTGTTTTTAATGATTCGATATCGCTCGAGTTAAGTAGAGTCGACTTCGTTCAGGTCCAAGAAATTTGACCTCGGTCAAATCAAGTTGATTCAAAATAGCTCGAATAAAGTGAAGCCACTCTGCTCAAGTAAAGCGAATATGAACCGGGCCAAATTCCCGAATCAGAAATAGGGACTCATCGCAAAAGATTCTGAAAACCCATTCCAAAAAAATGAGGAAAAGAGTAAAGAGCCAGAGACGTATAGCCGAAAACAAAGTGAATTTTATTCAAAAACTTGCATACGGCATCTCGCAAGAGACCCAAACAGGCCTCCAAAAAATAGCGATAAAACGACAAACAAGGCCAAGGAAAGAACAAAACAAAGAAAAGAAAAGGGGAACAAGTACTAAATGACCACAAATCTCATTCTACCGCATCTGCACCGTCATCCCCATCAACACTTTCACCATCAGAGAGACCATGTTCGACTTCGGCACCGTCATCATCCTCTGGCCTCGCGGGATCATAGCCACAAGCAAGTCGAGCCCCGCGCGCCTTGGCTCGAGCACCCTCAAAAGTATCCTCAGGGACACTCCCCGCCATCCACAAATCCTTGTAAATGTCTCGTTGGCCCTCGGCGTGGACCCACATTTCATATAGGTGACGAGGAATGACAACAGTGGCAACTTCTTGAGGGGCTGAACCAACAGCTGGGCCTTCTCGGCCTCCAAAGCCGCTAATTTGTCACCCAAACTCGAGGCATCCCACTCGAGCTCGCCAATCCGCTCTTTGAGCCTGGCCTCCTTCATTACGGTCATCTCCCTCTCAGCCTCTCGTTCAAATCTGAGGACGCGCACAGTATCTTCCAGCGCCTCCGCCCTCGCTGCAGTCTCTCGTGGCAATACGTCTATTCGTGAATTCCCACCGTGTGAGGCAAAATTGATGCCACCCATTCGTGGATATCCCTAACTACCAGAGGGGGAAACCTCTCAGCTATGGCAAAAATGGAACAAACGAAAAACAAACAATAGTCAGTTAGTGAAATCACGAGAAAAATTTAAGGCAATGAAAGACTCATGGGCAAAATTCCCCTTCTCAGGAAACCCAGCGGGATTAGACACCAAATGATCTGTGCGGACATAGAAGAAACTCTCCAAAAAACAATGATTGGTCTTATCGTCCATTCCAACCACCAGGAGTTTAGTACCTCGATAGTGGAGGTGCAACATAGTACCCCTTTGAAAGCTGGGGAAGAAGATATGCATCATATGTTGAAGGGAAACGCCACGGCCAGCCAGCTTCGCATACTTGTTGAACATGAAAAAGAGTTTGTATATGCCGGGGGTGAGTTGGGCCGGGCACACCTCGTAGAAACGGCAGAAGTCTGCCGCTAATGAGGGAAAAGGGAGTGTATACCCAATAATGAAATGGTACGCGTAGAAAGCGCAGTACCCTGGGCGATGCAAGTCAACTATATCGCCTTCCGCCAAGACAAGTTCAATATACTCGGGAATCCTCCACTTGATTTTGAATGCAGTGAGTGCCACAACATCCATTATAGATAGTGCCGGTGCAGGCTCCTCTTCAGCGGCGTGGTTAAAGTCATTTTGTGGTTTCCCCGGGCGAGGAACCACCTCATCTACCATCGGAAAACTCTCGTCTTCCGTTAAAATCACTCCCTCGTCGAGGGAGGGAGCGTTATTTTTCGGCACCCGAGCATTAACAACCGGGTTAGGATTAGAAGAAGTACTATCCATGCAATTATACCAATCTGAATCCGAATCCGAATATCTGAAATTTTAATAAACATAATCCGAAATCCGACCAAATATCCGAATTGAGCGGATCGGTTTAGATTTAGGATATTCGATCCAAATGAACAACCTAGTATTGATGAATGATGTTACACCAAATTTGGTGTAACACTATTCACACACCAAATGGTGTAAGAAATGGTGGTTGGTTGGAGCATCAAAACACCATATCTTACACGAAAATAACATTTGGCCTCAACAATAGCGTTGGGTTGGAGATGGTCTTAGATGCTCAAGTATTAAATTTTGCGTAAGAACTAAAAAGGAATGGTTTTACAGTTTAGCTTTAGTGATGATCATTATTGTGTTAAAAGAGCAAGCAGGTTGCAATAAAACTGACAGATGATGGAATTAAGGGCTTGTTAACTACTGTAACTATGTAATGTAATATCCACATAGATAATAATTTGCGCCTGTTGTTTGGCTGAAATACTAACCCAACAGATCACAACTAGTTGGAGAGCTCCCACCACGGTACTGAACACCCAAATTAACTACTAATAGAAGTATGTAGAAATCACAAAATGGAAGTGAGGACGATTACTAAATGACTTCCATACAAGTTTGAGAGTTGCGATAGAAAATCTTTCGTAGCGCAGCTGGTCTTAAAATTTGGGAACTTCATTTGAAAGGCGAGAATAGGAGTTTTCATTCTTCGCTTACACGTTATTCTGCAAACACCAACATCATGGCTTCCATCAGAACAAAGAGAAAGGCAATATTAGTGCTTTCCTCTGTAAAGAATAAGCTAGTCTATATCATGTGTCGGTCATATGCTCGCTCTATAAATCGAAAATGAAAAGCAGAATCAAAAGATGAGTTAAAAAAAAAGTTGTATACGGTTGAAATCGGGCTCTTCTACTGCATGAAACATCGGTATTGAAACATGATGGATTGAAGATTGACCTCAGTTTCCATCGAACCAGGATACGAGGTCAGAATGTCCGTCCTCGAGAACATCGAGTCCATGACCCCGAAATTGATCCTGCCCCGAATGAGATCGAGGAAACATTTCCGGACCGAATAACGGAAAGCCAAAATATCCATAACCGATCGGGTATCACAGCGGGAATTTCGGCACGTATTAATAAGAAACCGGCAAATCAGCAAATCATGGGATTTTTACATTTTATAGAATTGTACTTAAAGTGAGACTCTTCTACTATATAAAAGGGGTTTGATTATTTGTAAAATACATCATAACAATCATTCAGAAGTAATATACTGTTATTTTCTCTTTAAGTTCTCTTTCAAATGTGTCTTGACACTGATCGAAGTGCATTCTGGTTAAGGGTGGGTCTTCCCTCCAAGGTTGTAAGTATTTAATTCGTGTGGTTTGAATTTACTTTATCATAATTTATATCTAATTGCAATTTAACTTATCGCTTTGTGTCAATTTAATTCACGTATCCTTAAAATCACTTACAAATTCAATTGTTATCCGATTTTGAGGGTAAACAGTTTGGCGCCCACAGTGGGGCTAAGGATAATAGTGGTTATTTAATACAAATTTTATAACACACACTTTTACACTTGTTATTTGAAGTGTCTCTGAATTAAGGATAAAAATGCGGAAGTCTCAATCTGCACCCCTACATGTTGACAATAAGTCCGGCCACCATGGCGAAAATGACAACGTAACACCCAGAAATGACGTGCCCCTGTTCGATTTCGATGGAGTCCCAGCTGCAGGCATTGATGTTAGCTCGCATGTGGCCACCAACACAAACTTGACCACTGATATAGAGGACAACGTCCATAGGGATGTTCGATCGGTCACAAAAAGCACACATGAAGGTGAAGATGGTGGAATCAACTTGCAGGTGATCTTCGAAATGTTACCGGCTCAACAGACGGCGATAGCCTAACTCCAGAACCATAGCCGCTCGCCAAGTAGGATTGAGCCCGAACCTTCCCAGGAAATTGTTCACAGAGTTGAACCGGTCTCAGGGATATCTAATGACAAAGAGTCAGGGACCAACCCGGTAATCATAAAGATGCATGAGGAACTAACTAAACGGATAGAGTCGGGGGATAAAAAGATTGAGGCAAAGGATAAGAAGGTGGAAGCCTACAATTCAAGGGTCGATCAAATCACAAGAGCGCCGCCGATATTGAAGGGCCTGGATTCCCATAAGTTCGTACAAAAACATTTTCCTTCGAGCGCAGCTCCCAAGCCGATCCTTCCTAAATTTTATATGCCTGAGATTCCTAAGTATAACGGAACGACCAACCCGAACGAGCATGCTACCTCCTACACATGCGCCATAAAAGGGAATGACTTGTATAATGGTGAGACCGAGTCCGTATTGCTAAAGAAATTCGGAGAGACCTAGTTAAAGGGAGCTACGGTATGGTATCACAACTTACCTCCTAATTCTATTGACTCGTTTGCCATGCTTGCAGATTCTTTTGTGAAATAACATGCCGCAGAAATTAAGGTCGAGACCAGCAAGTTGGACCTTTTCAAAGTTAAACAGAAGGATAATGAAATTCTCAAAGAGTTCGTGTCCCGGTTTCAAATGGAATGGTTGGATCTGCCACCGGTCGCTGATGATTGGGCCATTCAAGCCTTTACCCAATGACTCAATGTTCTAAGCTCGGTTGCTTCACCGTAGTTGAAGTAGAATCTGATTGAGTACCTGGTTGTTACTTGGGCCGATGTGCATAACCGATATCAATAAAAAATCAGAGTCGAAGATGATCAGCTCCTTCTAGGTCCGTTTATCGTGTCATATCCATCGATATAATCAAGAGAGATATCGATTGTGAACCGATGTCAAACAAGGATCAGTACCGTCCATACAATGGATATCGAAGAAGCAATGGGTCAGGGCAAAATTTTATGTGAAATGAAAGGAGAAGTGATCGAGGTCAGAGCATTCGGGGACTCTTGAGCAAGAACGGCTTTGACAGGCCTATATGACCTAAAGAAGCACCATGGTTATCAGAATATAACTTTAATATTGATGCGACTGCCATCGTATCAGCTATCGGACGCATCAAAAATTCCAAACAACCTCGACCTCTACAATCTGATCCAGCCCAAAGGGATCCTAACTAGATATGCAAATATCATGGCACTCATGGCCACAGAACAGAGGATTGACGACAGTTGAGAGAAGAAGTATCTTGGTTATTCAACAATGGGCACCTTCGAGAATTTCTGAGCGACCGAGCCAAGAATCATTTCAGAAACAGGGATTCTAACAAAAAAACTGAACCATAAGAACCAGAACATGTCATTAACTTGATCAATAGTGGAGTCGACGTCCCTCATGGGCTAATGTTGAAGTGCACCAAAGTGTCCATCACAAGGGAAAAATGGACTCGAGATTACATACCAGAAGGAACCATGCCTTTCAACGACGAAATGCAGAAAGGATCGTGCAGACCCACAATGACGCACTAGTAATATCTGTACTCATAAATCAATCTAAAGTTAAGCGTGTGTTAATTGATCCAGGCAGCTCGATCAACATCATCCGGTCGAGAGTCGTAGAGCAGCCCTGTCTACAAGATCAAATTGTGCCTGCAGTCCGAGTTCTGGACGAACTCAACATGGATTGTGAAACTTCTAACCAGTCAACGTCGCTGGGACCGTATAGGAGGCTAAAGTTTATGTATTCAAATGAGGCATGAGGTACAACGCTCTATTCCGGAGGCCATAGATCCACAACATGAGGTCAGTGCCCTCGACTCTTCATTGAGTGTTAAAATTCCCAATACGGAGAGGGATTAATATGATCTACGAAGAAAAACCAATCACAAAAGAGATGTTTGCAGTCGAATAAGTGATTCTGATATCAATACTCGCAACGTCAAAGAAACCAACTTCGAGTGCAAAGCCAAATAGCAATAACCGATACCGGCTACGACCCAACCAGATAGATAGGGGACTGATGAAGACGATGATTACGGGGTTCCCGATCTTTGATAGTCCTCGATGACTGCGACACTACTAAATCAATGGCCGAAGAGATGGAACAGGCCATATTAATCGAGCATCTACCCGATCGAAAGGTATACCTGGGCACGGGGTATAATGACCCAATCGGTCATTTCGAGAGTTATAGCCGTGTTTCTCCCATTTCTGCCTCTTTTTTTGTTCTTCATCTATATTATGATATATCGGGTTAGTTGGTTCGGGTTCGGAGTGAGTTGAGACACTTTATTTTATTTTTATATTTTTTTTAGTAAATCCACTAGGCAAGGCCTAGGGCTATTTTTATTTATTTATATAACAAGGTCCAAAACAACAGATAAAATAGTATGTTGCCTTACATAGTGTAAGGCTGCTCGAAGATGTAAACATACATAGAATCTGTTGACAAGTTTGAGTGTGTGTTCAACCATGGCATTACATAATGATAGACTAAAATTAATATAACAAAGTAAATTCTTGTTGCCTCTCCTTGTTCATTCCATCGCATGTGTCGCATGTCATGCTTTCCATGACTTGAACTAATAGAGTAGTTTTTTGCTAATAATACCCAAAAAATCACTTCCATATCTCCTGATTTCCCAGTAGTAAACGTGCATTTCAACATTGTATGATTGTGTTGTTGTAGCCATAATTCGTGTGTATCCTGACCTTGTTTCAAATCAGCCATGTGCCCTAGTGATGAGTGTTGATCCTAATGCTCCGTATAATACCTGTAATCACATGTGCCTTCTTGCAAAACCACACATTTACTCCAATTACACTGCTCCAGTACAATGAACAATGTGTGACCCCGTCAGTTTTGGTGGTATTTGCGTGTAGCCTCTAGCCATGCTTTGAGTCCCATTTTGTTTGGTCATCATTATGGAGTGATGTATTGAAGGACTTCTTTGGGTAATGATCCCCAGATATTGTCCTTCCTCCCATTTTTGATCTCCAAAGTGACCATCTCGATATGAAACTATGCCTGGGCAAACTGGGCAGCATTGTCCTACCCTTTTTAATGCCCTTTCTGTTCTGCTTCCTTTTATCCTTTGGGTGGTTTATGTTGCTCTGTAGGACATAGGTGTGCATATCATTTTTACCCAGCCTCCACCTAAAGGTTTTGGATACTTCAAGAACACCTACTATCCTTATGAGCCTCCTTTCTCCTATACTTGTGCTTATCATTGATTTCTTTCCAGGGGAATGAACACATAGTGTTAATACCACCACCTGAAAGGTCCTCAAATGATAAGGTATAGGTACAGTAACGTTTTCTGCAAAACAAAAAACAAAGTTAGTCAAAAACTCAAACACCATGATCTCCCCCACAAAGGTTTGATCTTGGCATTCATTGATCTGCTCCGCATTCCTCATCGTCTTTGGTTCTCTCCTTCTTTTCTTCATCCTCTCCTTGCAACTTTCACTCTCAGATAGGGGCATTGTAGCTTGTCATTATTCATTAACTTTCTCCCATGCACATCTAGCTCCCAAAAATTGTGACACTCTATATCTCCTTCATCCAGAGCATAATTAGCCAGATGATCAGCATTTGGCATGTTCCGAGCTCAGCCCCATGTGCATGGTGCCTTGCGGCGCTACTTGCACGACGCTTCGCTGTCCCATTTCCAAATGACGTGTGGCTTCCACGAGCGATGTCGCCTCCCGATGTTGCCCGCAACAACCGATGGCATCCGGCACTTACTGAGCTTAGCCCCTTGTGCATTGCACCTTGTGGCGCTACTTGCTTGGGGCTCCGCCGTTCGTTCCCAAAAGCCATCACTTGCCACGAGCGATGCCAGATGCAACCCACAATAACCGCAGGGCATTTGGCATGTTCCGAGCTCAGCCCCATGCGCATGGCGCCTTGCGGCGCTACTTGCACGATGCTTTGTCGTCCCGTTGCCAAATGTACACTATTACCCTCTCTAAGTGTATGTGCCACAGATACACTACACCTTATCATCAATTCCATTATCTCCTCAATCACAGTTTAAATATCCCATGGTACTCCCCATTCTCCATCCAACACCTTTTTAATCATCATTGAATCAGTGTGTAGGTCTATTAGGATATAATCATTTTGCACACAATATCTTAGTGCCTCTAGTACTGCTTTAGCTTCTGCTTCAGTGTTTGTCCCAGCATCTACCTCTCTACCACAACAATACACAACATCCCCTACCTCATTTCTTAGTACAAAACCAATTGAACTCCTTCCTGGATTTCCCCTTCAAGTCCCGTCAGTGTTCACTTTTATCCAGCCTGGGTTTGGGAACTCCCATAGTACCTTAGTATATTTCAACTTAGGCTCATATGACTCCATCATGTTCAACATTTCCGGCCATTTGTGTGGGACATTCTGAATACCTGGCTTCCTGTACTGCACTAGGTATTGCATGGTAGTTGACACCTGATATATCACCCTGTTAACTGTCACTGATTCCCCATATTTGTAGATGTTCCTTCTCTTTCAAAGCTCCCAAATGTTCACTGCAGGTAAGTCTTGGACTACAGGTTTTATCCTTGGGATTACTTCTGCCGTCCAACATTTTATTACAGCCTGATGTAGAGTGATTCATTGTATAGAAATTTTTGCATGCGATAGAAAGTACTTCCATACCTTTACTGCAGCATATGATGTGAAGAATACATGTTGTACTATCTCCTCCCTTGGTTCTGCATAGCACCAACACTTAGAAGCCATCAAGTATCCAAGTCTCCTGAAAAACTCATCCAGAGGCAGTTTGTTCTTCCACAATTTCCACATGAAGAAGGCAATTTTGAATGGTAGTCCTTGCACCCATATCATCTTGTACGCATTGGCTGGTTCACATCTTCTCCTCACATACTCCCAGGCAGATTTTAGACTAAACTCCCCTCTTGATTAAAGAGTCCATTGAGGTTTGTCTAGTACATCATGGGTCACTAGTGGTCTACAATTCAGGAGTATATGATAAGCTAATTCCTCTGGCAGAATCTCCCTAATCCTCTCCTCATTCCATTGCCCTCCATCAACCACATCATATATGTTATGTACTGTCTCATCGCACCAAAAATCAGGTGAAGTAACAAAGTAAAGAGCTCCCAATCCAGTCCAGTTATCAAACCAAAAGAGAGAGGAGCCCATTTTTATTTGCCATAAAATTTGATGCTCGACTTGATCCCTACACTCGAGCATTTTCCTCCATACATGTGAGCCATTTCTCCAAGGGACAATTAAAGGATTTAACTTCTTACAGTACTTCTGGCTCATGAATGCACTCCATAGGCTAGGTTTTGTCCTAAAATTCCACCATAGCTTACAAGACAAAGCTTTGGATACATCATGGAGAGATCTAAACCCCACTCCCCCTTCTTCACATGGTAGACACATATTGTTACAGGAGGCCCCGTGTCTCTTGGCAATACCTACTGAATTTCTCCAAAACAATTGAGCAAAAATCTTATGTAACTTGTTTATCACATATGGTGGGGGTTTACTGCAGATAGATGATGAATTGGCATGTTTTGCAATACATGTTTAATCAAGACTACCCTACCTTCAATAGACAATAATTTACCCTTCCAATCTTGTAATTTATCTAAAACCTTATTGATCAACCCTTCATAATATTTCATCCTTCTCCTAGCATAGAAAATGGGGCAACCAAGATAGGTGAAAGGGAATTCATTCATCGTAATACCTGTGATTCTTTGTACTCTATCTACCACTTCCTCGCCTGCTGAGTGATGCATGTATATTGATGATTTTTCCTTGTTTATCAACTGCCCTGGTGCCTCCTCATAAGCTGCCAGAACCCTCATAATCATCTCCAATGATGTAGTATCAGAAGATGAAAAGATGATTGTGTCATCTGCATATGCCAAGTGATTCACCTTTGGGCTCCATTTAGGCAGTCAAATCCCCTGAAGTACCTGCTCCAATGTAGAGAATTCAGCCCCCTATACAAAGATTCTACTGCTAGTATGAACAGTGTAGGTGAGAGAGGATCTCCTTGTTTCACTCCTCTTGTTGACTTACAAAACCATGAGGCTGGCCATTGATCAACACAGAATACCAGTTATTAGCAACTACCTCATATATCAAGCCTATAAACCTCTCCTCAAATCCCATCTTCCTCAAAACCTTTGTGAGAAACAGCCATGATAACCTATCATAGGCTTTAGTCATGTCTAATTTGATCACCACATTAGGACCTGCTCTAATCCTCAATCTAATATCTGTGATGATTTCTTGGGTCAGAAGGACATTCTCGACTATGCTTCTCCCTTTGATAAACCCAGCCTGCTCCTCTGAGATTAAATTAGGTAGAAATCCAACTAGCCTCTCATGAACAACTCTAGAAAATATCTTATTCACAAATTTGCTAAGGCTAATAGGTCTCATGTCTGAGAAAGAGATCACCTCTTTCTTCTTAGGCAATAGGACCAGATTAGTGTGAGTTACATATCTGGGCAACTCATGTCCATTATAAAATGCCTTCACCATATCTACAATATCATCTCTAATTATATCCCAACATGTGTGGAAGAAACAACCAGTAAATCCATCGGGTCCTCCTGCACTATTACCATTTAGCCCATATACTGCCTGCTTTACCTCTTCATATGTTGGATGCTTCAATATCTCCTCATTCTGTGTTGCATCGATCATTGTAGGAACTTCATCTATGATTCTGAAATCTGAAGGAACAACATCTTCATGGAACTGTGCATTGAAAAATCTTACTGCCTCCTCTGCCATTAGTTCATTATCTTCAAGCCATACTCCCCTTTTATTTTGTATTCTTCTCAACTGTAATCTTCTTCTCCTCCCATTTACTTGAGCATGGAATAATTTCGTATTCCTGTCTCCATCCTTGAACCAATACATGCTTGATTTTTGCTTCCAAAATTCCTCTTCTAAAGCTAAGAATCTAAGTAATTTTGCCTGGACCTTTTGAAGCCTTTCCCTGTTCTAAAATGTAGGATTCCTTTCGAACTGATTTTCGTGCACCAAGACAACCTTCTCAAGGCTAGAAATCTTCTGAAATATATATCCATATGTGGCTCTACTCCATATGGACAAAGCTTTCTTCACCTTATTCAGTTTATGATTGAATACATGGAACGGATCCCTAATGAAATCTGCCTTCCAATTGTCCCACATCCTTAAATGTAGAGTGTTTAGTCCATAAATATAAGAATTTGAATGCCTTCTTAATTGGTGCAACATCAGGATTACTCTTCAACTGCATGGGGCAATGATCTGATCCAATCTTAGACAAGTAAGTGATCTCCAAATTTGGCCACATTTGATGGAATTCCATGTTACCCAAACACCTATCCAATCGTTTGAAAATACAGTCTCCTTCACCTCTCCCATTCCACCAAGTGAAAATACTGCCCTTGAACCCTAAGTCTGTTAGGTTGCATGTGTTGACACAATGTCTGAAATCATTAACCTCATTTAGATGTACTGGAAGACCACCAAATTTCTCCTCATCATCCCATATCACATTGAAGTCCCCCCCCCCCCCCCCCCCCCCCAGTTAGGGAGCTTCATTTGGCAAATAATA
>ML284588.1:131063-158417 GCA_005239495.1 Nicotiana undulata
ACTAGCCATGGTAAGGACATTTCACTGGCCAAATTATATAAACTATCCCATAATTTTATCCTCTCAATAGCATCACACTTTTCATACACAAAGGTGACTATGAATGATATTTGAGTGTCCATGTTTGTAAGTTTCAAGGTCAGTTGTTGCTCCAGGTCATAAACCACTTCCACTCCATGATCATCATCAACAAACACCCATATTTTATTTGTTACATTTGCAAAAGCTTGCAACATGCCAATTCTTCTTCTATATCTCTCCAACTTACTCCTTTTCTGTTTTGGCTCCATCACCCCTATAAATTTGAAATGATTCTTTCTTTGCATGATGATAATCCTCTCAAAGGCTTTCATTGTATTCACGGATCTCACATTCCATATTAAAGCATTCATGATCAATTTTGAGGTTTAGACAGGGTTCTTCTTGTTTGAACCACAGGGCCTCCCATTTTACTACTATCTCTATTCTGCTTCTTTCTTCCTCTTCCAGCTGATTTTGCTTTGTCCATGTGCCTTGGAGACCAATCACATTGTCTAGCTATGTTCTTGAAATTTTGATCCGTTGACTCTGTATCAAAGTCCTTCCATGTACTTTCATGATTATCTTCCTCTCTCTTCTCCTTTTCATGTCCAGCCAGTTGAGTATTATTTGGTGTTGGAACCAAACCAATTTTGAGACTTCTCTTTAACCTGCTGCATTTCCTTTTCATCTAGCTTATCACCCAAACTTACACCCTTGAAGGCCCCCACCTTTCCTAAATCTGGTTCCCATATTCCTTTAACTCCATCTCCTGCATTTATCACCTCCATATCCCTGGGATCAACCCCTTGCATAATGTTACGTTTATCTAGAGGTAATTCCTTAGTAGGATTAGGACTTGTAACATTCTGGTTACCCACAGCTGCATCATTATTACATTGAGTATTGTCCTGCTCAGGACCATTGTCAGAAACATTACCATCATTCACTTGATCTTTGTTGATGTTTCCATTCACACTTTGTTCTTCCTCTTCTTTTTTCTCATCAGTTGATTCTTTCTCTCCAATGATACCTTTAGGTAACTCTTCATCTGAAAATTGTTCACCTTGATCTGCCCATATACTCTTACTAGTTAGTTGCAATCTCTCATTCTCTTTTGTTTCTCTTTCTCCTTGGTTTTGTGTAGTGACTTCTTGACATGATTGGTGGATTGCCACTATATTTTCATTGAATGTTCTACTTACCCATGCTGTAGTAGTTTCTGTACGTGCTTCAATCACCTCTTTCCCATTCCCATCAGGATTTGCATTACCTCCTTTTCTTGAACTTCCTTTCCCAGTTGTCCTAGGAGTAAATCTAGCAGCCTTAGGATTTAGACTCCCAGTATTATTAGGCATAGGAGTAGGACATTTTTATCTTTAGGAAGTGCTTGCTGCCAACTTGCCAGACGTGCGGACATCTGTTCCGTCGAGCTTCTCATAGAAATACAAAAACGTATCGCCCACATCCTACAATCTGGCTTGAACTCTTTATTGTTTTCATCCACCACGACCAACTGATTGTTCTCTTCATTCTCACCATTGTTCTCCACTAAGGCTGCAAACTTATTGGTTGTAGCGATCTGATTATTTCCAGTTCCAGTAACTGTAACAAGTTCCTTACCAGTCACCCTCTGTAGGACCCCTGTGTCCCTTTGTTGTTGACCTCCAGTACTATCAACTGGAATAATTTCTTTCCCAGTTACACCTTGATCATTAGCTTGATTGGCAGTATTCTTTACCCTATTGTCTCTCACCTCCTTCCAATGCTCTCCAACATTCCCTACTACCCTTCCACTAGATAGAATCATCAATGGTTCTTTATGGGTAGTCTTTGTAGTTTCATGATCTATCACATCATGTTCTTCATTGTGTTGTGATCTCACTTCAGGATGGAGATGCCAACACTAAAAATCATCATGTCCTTGTAACTTACAATTCTTGCGGTACTTAGGCAGCATATCATATTTTATGTTGACCCATTATGTCCTTATCTCCCCAGTTGTATCATGATCTATATCCATCCTTACTTTCTTAGGGTGCTCAGCAAGTAAATCAACCAAAACTTTGACTCTTGCACAACTGGGTATGATTTTATTTATGGTAGCCATATCAAGGTGCAGTGGTCTCCCAACTGCAGAAGCAATAGAAAATAACACTTACCTTCACATAAAAGGTGGGTAGTAAACCTGGAAAGGATATCCAAGCCATTGCCATTGGAGTTTCTTCTCCAGCGTTGAATTTAGAATCATAGATGAGAGGCCTCAATTGATATTGTTCTCCTATCTTATCTTTCACATAGTATGCACTCTTCGACGTGAATTCTATAAAATCCTGCAATAGAGTAAACCTAATGAGCACATGCGTGTCCCTCAAAAAATAAATGGAACATTCACCTTTGATCCCATATTGAAGAGGAACAATTCTGCGAATTTCAGCAAGGTCAGGCCATCCATAAGCAAACTTCCCAACCAAAGCATATTGGAGTCCTTCAATAACATTCATACGATCAACTTCTGACTCCTTGGATTTGAGAAGAGGTTGTCCATTAAACAATGAAACCTTGTGCATAGGAATTGGGTCGACTATTTTCTTGGCAGTGCTATTTACGTGCATGGGAGCATTTAATACGTTTTTTAATATTTTGGAGTACTCTAGGGTATTTGTATTGGTGTTTGTTATAGTAGGAGGTTGGGCAAGGGTGGGGGAAGGCCGACCAGTTGGAGAAGACGGCTGGCCGCAGGCCGGCGAGGCCATTAAGGAAGTTTCTCTCTCTATTTACCCTAATCAGAGACAATTAACTCTTTCAAACGCATAAATGATGAGTTTTGAGGTTTAATTCATAGTTTTACATGTTATTTTAACGATTTGAGTTGAGACACTTAGTCTCTTATTTAGAAGCATAAGTTGGAAAAATCAATCGGATGTTGACTTATGAGTAAACAATCTCGAATTTGCATTTTGATGATTACATTAGCTTTGTTAGGTGATTTTGGACTTAGGAGCGCGCTCGGAGTGTGATTTGGAAGTCCGTAGTAGAATTAGGCTTGAATTGGCGAAAGTTGAAAATTTGGCGATTTTGGTCAGTAGTGAAAATTTTGACATCAATGTCGGAGTGGATTTCTGGAAATTTGAGTAGGCTTGTGGTGTCATTTTTGACATGGTTTGGTAGGTTTCGGCGTTGTTGCAGAATTTGTAAGCTTAGAAGTTCTTAGGCTTTAATCCGAGGGTAATTTGGTATTTTTATATTGTTTTGGGTGATTCATGTAATGACCGGTAAAATTTCATGTCTAAAATAATGCCTGAATAGGTCCCTGTGTTGTTAAAACTGTAGGGATTCTTAAAACGAACCCATTTTGAGTAAAAAGTATCCCAAAACTTAAAAGATAAAGTTTTCCAGAATTTTGTGGTTATGCGACGCACTATGCGATCGCATAACTGGTATGCGGACCGCATATTGGTCGCATACCTGGACAACCTACTGTCCAAATTAAGGACAACTATGCGGCCCAGAATGCGATCGCATTTTGGGAATGCGGACCGCATAGTTGTCGCATTCTTGCCCCATTATTTTTGCGAGGGAGGTTATGCGACGCACTATGCGATCGCATAACAGGTATGCAGACCGCATAGTGGTCGCATACCTTGGCAGTTTGTTTTCCAATTTTGGCCCATTTAAGGGCCAATTATGCGATAGGAATGCGGACCGCATAACGGGAATGTGATCGCATTCCTAACCGCATTTCTGCTACGGGGCCTCTAAATTCTATTTTTTGTACCCGACCCCGAGTTCATTAAAACACTTACCCCATTTCATTTTAACATTTATCTGAGTAAAATAGAGAGAAGTGAGAGTGGGTTATAGAGAGAGAAGTCCCCATCTTCCTCAAATTGATTCTTCAAACATCACTCAGGCCTGGAAATTTTCAAGTAATCTTCATCTTCTTCACTCTAAGAGGTCAGTCCTCACCCCATTTCCCTTTAATTCTCAAAATTTGGTTAAGAATAAAACACACATAGGTTGGTTCTTGAAAAGGAAAAGTGGAAACTTTGCATGCATGTGAACAATCTTCCATGACCTAGTAAAGGGAATCTAGTTAAAGTAATCTTTCACTAAAAAGGGGTAGTAATCGAAGGGGGTCACATAGCGTTCGATAAAATGCCTAAATGAGTTCGAGTTATGTTCATGGCTCCTAATTCTTGAACGAAATATGTCACATTGTGGAATAGATTGACGGTGCTATACGGTTCGCTGAATTGTGATAGAAATTAAAGGGGAAATTCGACACAAGGTTTGTATGCCTAACTTTAATCTTCGTAGAGTCAACTTGTTGGTGTCCGAGAATTTAGCATGAGTTTCTTGCTGAGTTCATGTGAATTGATTGTTCTGAAGCATTGAGGTGTAAGATTTCATTCTCTGATTTTCTTAGTCGATTATCATGTTAATTGAATTTGTGAAAGATGATTTCCTTGTGATTACTCTATCATGTGCAAGGTTCATTAAGTGCTTGAATATGTTGGTATTAAATAATGGTAAAGAACCCAAATGTATGAATGTATCTAAGTGCTAAGGGTTGTGTAGCAAGTGATGAAAAGGAGTTGTGAATTGATTTAATAAAACTAAATGACCATGGCAATATCAGATATGACTCGTTGTTTGACAAGGTTTATTGTGGCTTGACTTCGTACAGATTGTTGGTTGTAATGAATTTATATTCTAGATTGATGAGAATCTTTTTGATTTAATTAAAGGTTGATAAAGACTATTGTGAACACATGATTGAATGGTTGTTATGAAATTGTACCCTTGATGATATGAAGACTTGTGATTGAATTGTGGGCTGTTATTGTTTCTATGAAATGTGATTGTACGATGGGATCGGATTGCACGCCACAACACGAAGTAATAAGGGTGGAGAGGTAATAAGGGTGGAATGTGAATTGTACGGTGGGATCGGGTTGCACGCCGCAACAGAACGTAATAAGACTGAAATGTGATTGTCCGGTGGGATCGGGTTGCGCGCCGCAATAGGAGTAATAAGGGTGGAATGATGAGAAGGAATAAGGGTGGAATATGATTGTGTTGAAATAAGAATCTGTGAAACTCTCAATTGTGTTTGTTTCTGTATCTATGTGCACTATTTGTTGGTTTCTTTAAGCTGTCTCCTATCTGTGTATTGTTTGATTTTACTTAGAGTAAAGTTTGTTCATACATACTAGTACTATTCAACGGTACTAACATCCCTTTTACCGGGGGTGCTACATCTTTTATATGGCTACTAGAACAGAGGGAGTTGAGTTAGCTTCCTATCGTCTAAAGGGAGCAGCATATTCATGGTTTGAGATGTGGGAGAGTTCCCGTGGAGAGGTGAGCCCTCCGGCGAGGTGGGTCGAGTTTGTAGATGCCTTTACGGATCATTTCCTTCCTGCCGAGGTTATGGAAACCCGTGCTGCAGAGTTTGAGGTCCTTAAGCAGGGCCGCATGTGTGTGTGGGAGTACCATATGGAGCTTGTGCGCTTGTCCAAGTATGCTACCCACATGATGCCGACTATGGAGGACAGAGTTCGTCTGTTTGTTCAGGGCCTTGGTCCCTTGGTTGTCAATGAGGCTGCTACAGCTGCTTTGCATTCAGATATGGACTATGGTAAGATTGTGGGTTTTGCCCAGGCTACGGAGGCTCAGAAATTGAAGATGAGAATGAAGAGAGAGAGCAGTAGTAGGTCCCGGTCAGCGGGCAACCCTGGGAGTTCAGTTTGAGGTGGGAGATCAGCCCTTGGTAGAGGGTCATCAAGGCCATCTCAGTCCTATGCTCAGTCCTCAGCCAGTGTGCCGCCAGCAGGGCACAATTATCAGTAGTGAGGTCGCTTTGGGCCCGGTTCAGATAGCAGGAGGTTCCATCAGTCAGGTCGTTCTGGTGGGAGGTTCCAGCAGCAGCGGAGGGCCCCATGTCCTATGTGCGGGTGGTTCCTTTCTGAGCCATGTTACCTGGATATCCCAGTATGCTATAGATGCGGAGTGAGGGGACATGTTCAGCGAGATTGTCGTGCACCCAGCCAGGGCACAGGTAGGGGTACTGATCAGCCGTCCAATTCTTCAGCCGCTATATCTTCGGCACGCCCTCCAGCACCCGTAGGGTGCAGTGCAGCTAGGGGTAGAGCACGAGGTCAAGGGGGACCCAGTCTGTTTTATGCTTTGAGTGGTCGCCAAAGTGCAGAGGTTTCTCTAGATGTTGTCACAAGTATTCTGACTGTCCAATCGCATGATGTTTACAATCTTATCAATCCCGGGTCTTTATAGTCATATGTTACTCCATTTATTGCTTCGCATTTTGGGATAGACCCCGAACAACTTCATGAGTCGTTCTCAGTGTCTACTCCGGTTGGTGATTCTATTACGGTCGCGCGAGTCCATAGGAACTGTGTTGTCGCGGTGTGTGGTCGAGATACCACGGCCGATCTGATTGAGTTAGAAATTGTAGATTTTGATGTTATCATGGGAATGGACTGTCTCAACTCGTGCTTTGCTAAACTCGACTGCCGAACCAGAATTATGAGGCTCGAGTTTCCTAATAAGCCAGTTATCGAGTGGAAAGGGAATGATGTTGTGACGAGAGGTAGGTTTATTTCCTATCTTAAGGCCTCCAAGATGATCAGGAAGGGATGCATCTATCATTTGGTCCGGGTCGCGTACACGACTTTAGAGGTGCCTTCTCCCGAGTCCGTGCCGGTTGTGAATGAGTTTCTTGAAGTGTTTCCGGATGAGCTTCTTGGGATTCCGCGAGATAGATAGATCAATTTCGGGATTGATGTATTTCCATATACGCAACCAATATCTATTCCACCTTACAAGATGGCGCCATCAGAATTGAGAGAGTTAAAAGAACAGTTGAAAGATCTATTAGAAAAGGGTTTCATTCGGCCAAATGTGTTGCCTTAGGGCGCACCGATTGTTTTTGTAAGAAAGAAGGATGGATCGCTTCGGATGTGTATCGATTATCGGTAGCTCAACAAGGTCACTATCAAAAACAAATATCCACTGCCTCAGATAGATGATTTGTTCGATCAGTTCCAAGGTGCTAGATTCTTCTCAAAGGTTGACTTACGGTCCAGGTATCACCAGTTAATGATCAGGGAGCAGGATATTCCTAAGACCGCCTTCAGGACTCGCTACAGGCACTTTGAATTTTTTGTAATGTCTTTTGGGCTAACCAACGCCCCAACAGCTTTTATGGATCTTATGGATCGGGTCTTCAAGCCGTTTCTTGACTCCTTTGTGATTGTCTTCATTGAAGACATCCTTGTTTATTCGCGAAGTCGAGAAGATCATGCTAATCACCTCAGGGCAGTTCTGCAGACTCTTCATCATCACCAGTTGTATGCAAAGT
The DNA here is from genome assembly GCA_005239495.1 of Nicotiana undulata. NCBI lineage: Eukaryota > Viridiplantae > Streptophyta > Magnoliopsida > Solanales > Solanaceae > Nicotiana > Nicotiana undulata. Next base: position 138,466 of record ML284588.1, read on the forward strand.
TTTCAAAATGTGAGTTTTGGCTAGAATCAGTCATCATTTTGGGCCATGTTGTTTCCAGGGAAGGGATTCGGGTTGATCCCCTAATGATTGCAGCGGTAAAAGATTGGCCTAGACTAACGACCCCGACAGAGATTCGTAGTTTCTTGGGTCTAGCTGGGTATTATCGGAGGTTTGTGGAGGGATTCTCTACCCTCGCCTCCCCATTGACTAAGCTGACACAAAAAGCAGTTAAGTTTTAGTGGTCTGATAATTGTGAAAAGAGTTTTTAGGAATTGAAGTGGAGATTGACTTCGGCACCGGTGTTGACCTTGCCAGTTAAGTCGTGTGTGTTGATGCAATGTGGTAAAGTTATAGCATATGCTTCAAGGCAGCTCAAGAATCACGAGAAGAATTATCCGACGCATGATTTGGAGCTCGCAGCGGTTGTGTTTGCATTGAAAATCTGGCGGCATTATCTTTATGGGGTCTATGTGGACGTGTTCACACACCACAAGAGTCTTTAATATTTATTCAAGTAGAAGGAGTTGACCTTGCGGCAGCGGAGGTGGTTAGAATTGCTCAAGGATTATGATATGAATATTTTGTATCATCCAGGGAAAGCGAATGTGGTGGCCGACGCTCTTAGTCGGAAATCCATGGGTAGCTTGGCACATTTAGAAACCAGTCAGAGGCCTTTGGCTCGAAAGGTTTATCAGTTGACCAGTCTAGGGGTCTGTCTTTCAACCTCAAATGAGGGGGATGTCGTGGTGTGTAATGGAGCAGAGTCTTCGCTTGTAGAGGAAGTCAAGAGAAAGAAATTCAAGGATCCGGCTTGGGCACAATTGAGGGAAGCAATTTTGAATCACAAGACTTCAGCATTTTCACTAGGCAATGATGATGGTGTCTTGCGGTGTCAAGGGAGATTATGTGTTCCAGATGTGGATGATCTCCGGGAGAGGGTAATGGCAGAGGCTCACAACTCCAAGTATTCTGTTCACCCAGGTTCTACAAAAATGTATCACGATCTCAAGGAGATTTATTGATGGAATGGTATGAAGAGGGGTGTGGCGGACTTTGTGGCTAGGTGTCCGAATTGTCAGCAAGTGAAGTCCGAGCATCAGAGGACCGGTAGGTTGACGCAACTTACGGAAATACCAATGTGGAAATGCGAAATGATCAATATGGAATTTGTGGTAGGATTACCCTGCACTTAGCGCAAGTTCGACTCAAGTCCACCGATACTGCAGAACAATAGGCTCAGTTGTATATCAAGGAAATAGTCAGACTCCATGGCACTCCTGTTTCTATTATCTCGGATCGAGGGGCCCAGTTCACAGCTAACGTTTGGAGGAAATTTCAGCAAGGTTTGGGATCTCAGGTAAATCTCAGCACAGCTTTCCACCCACACACGGACAGTCAAGCGAAGCGGACTATTCAGACGCTTGAAGATATATTGCGGGATTGTGTTTTGGATTTCAAGGGTAGTTGGGATGATCACTTGCCGCTTATAGAGTTTGCTTACAATAACAACTTTCATGCTAGTATTCAGATGGCCCCATTTGAGGAATTGTACGGATGGAGATGTAGATCTCCGATCGGATGGTTTGAGGTTGGCGAGGCAGAATTGTTAGGACCAGATCTTGTGCACTAAGCTATGGAAAAAGTTAGAGTCATTCAGGAGAGGATGAAAATTGCTAAGAGTCGCCAGAAATCCTATGCGGATGTTCCTCGTAGAGGTTTGGAGTTTCAAGAAGATGATTGGGTATTCTTGAAGGTGTCTCCCATGAACGGAGTGATGCGGTTTGGGAAGAAAGGGAAAATGAGCCCAAGGTATGTCGGGCCATATCGGATCGCTCAAAGGATAGAGCAAGTCGCGTATAGGATGGAATTGCCCCTTGAAATGTTATTAGTCCATCCAGTGTTTCATGTATCCATGCTAAAGAAGGTAATTGGAGATCCAGCTTCCATCGTGCCAGTTGAGACCATTGAAATCAACGAAGAATTGTCATATGAAGAGGTTACAGTTGTTATTCTTGATAGGCAAGTCCGTAGACTGAGGAACATGCTTCTGTTAAAGTGTTATGGAAAAGTCAGCAAGTCGAGGAAGCCACGTGGGAAGCAGAAAGTGAAATTATAGAGAAATATCCCCATTTGTTTGGACAAGTCTAGTAGTGATCGTGAGAACTGCCATCTCTAAGTGAATACACCCTTGTGTTTAATTTTGTGCAAGAACACTTCACTCTCCTAATTTCCTTATTGTTGTAACATCTCAAGTTGTGCCATATTTGTGTATGTTGTGATTATTTGGGTAATGGGCAGCTCCTTGAAGTAAGCTAAATTATGTGCAATTCATGTGATAGTTAAATGATATGCAAGTTGTGGTGTTAATTGAACTATGTATAGCATGTCGAAGTAATTGAATTGCATACGATTTGATGAGATAACTGAATTATGTGCAAGTTGTTGGAGTAATTGAAAATGTATGAAATTGGTTAACAATGTGTTTCGGGGGCTCTTTGACAAGTATAACTCCGGTGAAATTTTTAGAAAATATAGGAGTTAGTGAAAATTGGGGTTTGGCATATTGTGTTTCCAAAACCAAGCGATTTCTCGATCCTCATTCGAGGACGAATGATTTTAAGTGGGCGAGGATGTAAAGACCCGTAAAATTTCATGTCTAGAAAAATGCCTGAATAGGTCCCTGTGTTGTTATAACTGTAGGAATTCATAAAACGGACCTATTTTGAGTAAAAAGTATCCCAAAACTTAAAAGATAAAGTTTTCCAAAATTTCTTGGCTATGCGACGCACTATGCGATCGAATAATAGGTATGCGGACCGCATAGTGGTCGCATACCTGGACAACCTACTGTCCAAATTAAGGACGACTATGTGGCCCAGAATGCAATCGCATTTTGGGAATGCAGACCGCATAGTTGTCGCATTCTTGCCCCATTATTTTTGCGAGGGAGGTTATGCGACGCACTATGCGATCGCATAAGTGGTATGCGAACCGCATAGTGGTCGCATACCTGGGCAGTTTGTTTCCAATTTTTGCCCATTTAAGGGCCAATTATGTGACAGTAATGCGGACCGCAAAACAGGAATGCGGTCGCATTCCTGACCGCATTTCTGCTTTAGGGCCTCTAAATTCTAATTTTTGTACCCGACCCCCAGTTCATTAAAACACTTACCCCCTTTCATTTTAAAATTTATCTGAGTAAAATAGAGAGAAGTGAGAGTGGGTTCTAGAGAGAGAAGTTCCCATCTTCCTTAAATTGATTCTTCAAACATCACTCAGTCCTGGAAATTTTCAAGTAATCTTCATATTCTTCACTCTAAGAGGTAAGTCCTCACCCCATTTCCCTTTAATTCTCAAATTTTGGTTAAGAATAAAACACACATAAGTTGGTTCTTGAAAAGGAAAAGTGGAAACTTTGCATGCATGTGAACAATCTTCCATGACCTAGTAAAGGGAATCTAGTTAAAGTAATCTTTCACTAAAAATGGGTAGTAATCGAAGGGGGTCACATAGTGTTCGATAAATTGCCTAAATGAGTTCGAGTTATGTTCATGGCTCCTAATTCTAGAACGAAATATGTCACATTGTGGAATAGATTGACGGTGCTAGATGGTTCGGTGTATTGTGATAGAAATTAAAGGGAAAATTCGACACACGGTATGTATAGCCAACTTTAATCTTCGTAGAGTCACCTTGTTGGTGTCCGAGCATTTAGCATGAGTTTGTTGCTCAGTACATGGGAATTGATTGTTCTGAAGCATTGAGGTGTAAGATTTCATTCTCTGATTTTCTTACTCGATTATCTTGTTAATTGAATTTGTGAAAGATGATTTCCTTGTGATTACTCTATCATGTGCAACGTTCGTTAAGTTCTTGAATATGTTGGTATAAAAGAATGGTAAAGAACCCAAATGTGTGAATGTATCTAAGTGCTAAGGGTTCTGTAGCATGTGATGAAAAGTAGTTGTGAATTGATTTATCAAACTAAATGACCATGGCAATATCAGATATGACTCATTGTGGCAAGGTTTATTGTTGCTTGACTTCGTACGGATTGTTGGTTGTAATGAATTTATATTCTTGATTGATGAGAATCTTTGTGATTTAATTAAAGGTTGATAAAGACTATTGTGAACACATGATTGATTGGTTGTTATGAAATAGTACTCTTGATGATATGAAGCCTTGTGATTGAATTGTGGGCTGTTATTGTTGCTATGAAATGTGATTGTACGGTGGGATCGGGTTGCACGCCGCAACACGACGTAATAAGAGTGAGAGATAATAAGGGTGGAATGTGAATTGTACGGTGGGATTTGGTTGCACACCGCAATAGAATGTAATAAGACTGAAATGTGATTGTCCGGTGGGATCGGGTTGCGCGCCGCAACATGAGTAATAAGGGTGGAAAGATGAGAAGGAATAAGCGTGGAATATGATTGTGTTGAAATAAGAGTATGTGAAACTCTCAATTGTGTTTGTTTCCGTATCTATGTGCACTATTTGTTGGTTTCTTTAAGTTGTCTCCTATCTGTGTATTGTTTGATTTTACTTAGAGTAAAGTTTGTTCATACATACTAGTACTATTCAACGGTACTAACGTCTCTTTTGTCGGGGGTGCTACATCTTTTATATAGATGTAGGTGGTTCCAACAAGATCAAAGCCATCAAGATATCAAAATCGTGGACAACGTGAAAATCGTGCAAATATTAAGCGGACGCATAGCCTCCCTGGGGCGATTCATCTAGAGGTCCTCCGATAAGAGTCACCAGTTTTTTTCGCTAGTAAAGAAGAAAAACAACTTTTCATGGACCCCGGAGTTTCAACGGCCTAGGAGAAACTCAAGAGGTATCTTTCGAGGCCACTGCTACTTCACACACCAAAGTCAGACGAACAACTATACCTGTACGTGGCAGTATCGCAGATAGCGGTAAGTGAGTCCTGTTTTAAGAAGAACAAGGTCGGCAATTTCCAATTTACTATGTTAGCAGGACTCTAGGTAAGGCCGAAACTAGGTACCCTCGCCTAAAACAAATTGGCGTTCGCTTTGCTAAGCGCCTCTAGGAAACTGAAATCGTATTTTCAGTGCCATCCCATATGTGTTGTGACAACTTACCCATTGCGAAAAATTATGCATAAGCCCGACCTCTCGGGACGATTGGCCAAATGGATCGTGGAAATCAGTGGGTACGATATTGAATATCGACCCTGGATAGCCATCAAATCTCAAATTTTGGCAGATTTTGTGGCCGACTTTACGCCGGCCCTAATATTCGAGGTCGAACGAGAGTTGCTGATGAGTTCGAGGACGTACTCGGGAATCTGGACCCTCTTTACGGAATATGCCTCGAACGCAAAAGGGTCCGGACATGGCATCGTGTTGAGGCCACTAACAGGCAATGTTTTTAGACATTATAGTAGGAATGTAAAATTGATTAACAACGAGGCCGAATATGAGGCCATGATTGGAGGTCTCGGACAAGAAAAAAGCTTGGGTGCGGAGCTGATCGAAGCTAAGTGCAACTCCCTCCTCGTGGTAAACCAAGTTAACGGAACATTCGAGTTCAGAGAAGAACATATGGAAAGTTAACCGAATAACGGAAGGCCGAAATATCTATAATCGGTCGGGTATCACGGCGAGAATCTCGGCACGTATCAATAAGAAACCGGCAAATAAGCAAATCATGAGATTTTTACCTTTTATAGAATTGTACTTAAAGTGGGATTCCCCTACTATATATTGCGGCCAAACGCACACGCAAGTATACGCGGTCGCCAAGTAATATAGTGACTAAAAGTCAGTTGTCCAAGCCACGAGGACTTATGATTAACTATTAACTAAATTATACTATTCTAATTATCTAAACAAGAATTAAACCCAATAGTAGTGATGCTAAAGTAATTAAACTAAAATTGGTGATCAAGCAATCAAATAATTAAGCGCAAGATTGAATAAATAAACCAATATGATAAATTAAGAAAGCAAAATCAATATACGAATAGCAATAGTCATGAAAGAATCACAACCCTAGAACATGAAGTGTCACGACCCAAAATCCACAAGGTCGTGATGGCGTCGGATACCACTGTCAGGCAAGCCAATCATTAAATGGTTAAGTTAAATTTCCTGTTTTAAATTTTTTTGAAATCATTACCTTTCACTTTATTCCATAATAAATGAATAAAATCCGCTAAGAAAATACGTTAGTGTAATATTCCATTTTAATAAAATACATCTCAAACACATCCCAGAACCCGGTGTCACAAGTGCATGAGCAAATTTCTAAGAATTAAACGGATACTACAATGCTTGTCCAAAATACAATTGGACAAGGAATTTATAATAAAAATAAATACATATGAGGGAGACTCTGTCAGTTGCGGATCGCCTCCGGATGATGCAGCTCACCTAAGTCTCCAAGCCAGCCACATCGCTGTGAAAGTACCTGTGCAATATAAATGCACATCAAGTGTAGCATGAGTACGAAAACAATGTGTATTTAGTAAGTATCATGCCTAACCTCAAAGAGGTAGTGACGAGAGGTCGAATTAGACAATTGCTAGAAGTCAATTTAGTATAATCAAGTGAGACACTAAGCGGTAATATCATAAGCAATTTAATAAAAATCAGGGATAAGTAATATCAACTTCTTTCACATTTAACACTTTAAATCTCCGTCATGTCAGTTGGGAATTTAAAACTTCATAGGCCAATAAACATGTAATAATTACAGAAATTACGCAGCAATTATCATGCGCAAGAAATGCCGAGGGTCGAACGGCCGGACCAACAATAATAAAATGGGCACTGCCGAGGTCGAACGGCTCGAACCATAGATGCATCTATCTGCCCCGCTCGCGAATCAATCATGTGACGCGGTCATATATAAATAACAGGGTTATCCTGCTCGCGAATCATACATGCGACTGAGGAACCCATAGATACACATATTCACACAATAATTCCACCTTTTTATCAAGAAAGCAATTACTCAAGAAAGTGGTAAAATTCTCTTTTAAGGAACATGAAAATAGTATTTAAATCTTTGTCTGAAAATTCATTTGCCAAGTTTAATAATGTTTAAATATCATAAACTTATCAGGAACACAATTATCCACGGAAGAATCAATTTTCTTTCTAAATGATTAAGAGAAGTAAACTCTAACCTTCTTAGATAGTCAATTACTAATCCTCTAGTATTAACAGTCTAATACTATTGGCAAAATCACAAGTAAAACACGTAAGGCATGCTAGTGGGTACTAGACCACTCTGACATAGGCATAATAGTAGCTACGCACGGACTCCTGTCACCTCGTACGTACGTAGCCCCCAAAATAGTAGCACATAATTAATTAGTTCACATATGGGGACAATTTCCCCACGCAAAGTTAGAAAGGAGACTTACCTCGCTCCGAAATTCCATAACCGGCTTCCAAGCCCTTCCGACGACTCCAATGGATGCACAACGCCCCAAAACTACCAAATAACGGGCAAATCAATGAAAATTCACTCTAATACTCGTAACAACTTAATTATATAAATCCCTAACTCCGCTCAAGGAATTGACCAAAATGCCCTCGGGACCACGTGCCCGGATTTCGAAATTTCTCGAAGATAAACTCAACCCATAGTCTTACTAGCTCAAATATACAATTTACTCAATTTTTCATGCTCAATTTCGTGGCTAAAATCAAAAAATACTGATTTCTAGGTTTTCTTCAAAATTCTATATTTTTCACAAATTCCCATACTCAACTCCGTACCTAGACCATGCATTTAACTTAAAAATGAGTCGGAATAACTTACCTTGTGATCCTTGACGAAAATCCCTCCTTGAAGATCCCCACAATCGCCCATACCAAATGAAAATAGGAGAAGGAATGGCAAAATTTCCATTTTTAAAATAGTCTGCCCAGGCCCATTTTCGCACCTGCGGTCCACATATCGCACCTGCGCTTCCGCAGGTGCGCCCTAGTGCCCGCACCTGCGGCTCCTAGCCAAGCCAGCCAAACCTTGCACCTACGGCGTCAAAGCCGCACTTGCGGCCAAAGTCTCGCAGGTGCGGTCACACCAGATGACAACAACCTCAGCTTTTCTTCAACTTCAAATATTGATCCGTTAACCACCCGTAATCCACCCGAGGCCCCCGGGACCCCGTCCAATCATACCAAACTGTCCCAAAGTATCATGCGTAATTTATAGAGGCCTCAAATCACATCATATGACATTGAAACAACGAATCGCTCTCCAATTCAATCTTTATGAACTTAGAAATTTCAAACTTCTACACTCGACGCCGAAACCTATCAAATCACGTCCAATTGACCCCAAATTTTGCACACAAGTCACATTCGACGTTACGGACCTGCTCCAACTTTTGGAATTGCATTCCGACCCCGATATCAAAATTTCTACTTCCGGCCGGATTTCTCAAAAACCTTCAAATTTCTATCTTTAGCCAAATGACTTCAAAATAACCTACGGACATCCGAATTCACTTCCGATAGCGCTCCCGACTCCAGAATCACCATACGGACCTATTCCCAGACTCGGAATCCCAAACGAACATCTATAATAATGAAATGCCTTTTAACCAAGATTTATGAAATTCTTCTAAAATGCTAACTTCCACAATGTACGCCAAAACTTTCCCGATTATCCAAAACCCGATCCGAACATACGCCCAAGTCCAAAATCATCACACAAACCTGCTGGAACCTTCAAATCCTGATTCAGAGGTCGTTTACTCAAAATTCCAATCTTAGTAAATTCTTCCAACTTAAGGCTTTCGAAATGGGAAATTTCCTTCCAATTTGACTCCGAACTTCCCGAAATTAAACTCCGACCACGCCTACGAGTTATAATACCTGAAACGAAGCTGCTCATGACCTCAAACTTCTGAACGACGTGCTAGAGCTCAAAACGACCAGTCGGGTCTTTACATGAAGTTTAGCTCCACATAGACATGGCAGCCAAATAACAAATCATACAAAGAAACATAAAAATACAAAGTTTGGTAGAAGAAAAGATGAACGCTGGCCTCCATGGTGGATCTCTGCTTGTGTTTTCCTCTCAAAAATCTCCCCCCCCCCCTCCTCTCAAAATAGGTTTAGGTTGGCTTTTATATGAGTTGGGGACGTCTTGGGATCGAAATAATCGAGTCACGATCGAAATAGGACATGTTCACATTTTGAGCGTCCAAGGCTGCGTAGGGCGCTGGCTCTGGCGCTCAACTTTTCAGCATTCTATTTTCTGCGCCACAGGTGCCGCCACACGCTGAATGTGGCCCTTAAATGTGCATTTTCCCCTTTTCTTCCCATTTTATCTCTAATTCTCACGCTTTCGTCCCAAATCGCATCTGAATGGTTGCTACACATAGAATTACCACAAACTAGAACAAATCATTATATTATACATACGAAAGCTACAAGACTTAGCACAATTTTAGGCAATATATGTAAATATATACATACTTTAAGCCAAATATCAACACCACACACCGAAACGTTGCTCGTACTCGAGTCAACCAACAAATAACTCTATTTTTGAGCACTCAATACCAATGACCATAGTTGATAGAAACAATTAAACTCTAGCATATGCAATCACCACACACTTCCCTTTAACTTATGCCATACTTCAAAATTATTTAAACAAAGACAACATGCTTCTATCAATCCTTGCCTCACAAACCGACTCAATGTCACAGTGTACTCGTGGCTTGAATACCCAACATCATAGAGAAAGCTAATAATGTAACCTATCCCTTGTAAAACCATGTTCCCTGACAACAAGAACAAGAGAGTCGAATCTCATGATCAAATTCTGTTTAAGGACTCACTAGTATCAAAGAAAGTCGCTCACTCTCACAAAGAAGCCACATGCATGCAAACGGTAGCATATGCTTGCCCTTAATGTAAATCTCTACTAACATAAGCTCGCTCGATCTAAAATCAATTAGGACTTTTTTATGGTTGTATTGTGAGCTAAGGGACGTGTAGGATATATTTCGGAATATTGGTTCAACGCCTGAAGCACTTTAACACATCACATGATAACCTAAGCACAAATTCCCCAGTCCAGTTTAATTTCACAATTACAATCACCCCCAACAATGTTCCCTCTTTATTTAAGAACTACTTTAATTTATACCCCACTAGCAAGAACAAGACAACAATTTATTCACCGATATTTTTCCTTCTCTTTTTTTTCAGATTTTTCTTATTCCTTTTTTTTTTTTTTTGCAATTTCCAGTAGTGGCATATTCTTTTACGAAACAAGTGCACATTTCTTCCTTTCATTGGTTCCACTCAAAAGCCACCCCACACTTAGTTCCTTCTTACTTCTTTTAGTGCTCATCTCACAATTTAAGTACTTTAATAGGTAAAAGGATCAAAACAATGTCAATTAAAAATAAAAGGGTATAGGCTCATAACGTGTGTGCCAAATAAAAGTCTATCGGCTCAAAAGGGGTAACTAGGGATAAATTTTATTTATGGTAACTAATTAGCTCAAAAAGATCAAAGAAAGCCTAAAATCATTTCTCAAACCGAGCATCGCCTAAAATTTCGCTTTGAATCACATAACGGGCAAGTTCTAGACACAAGTACAATTCATAGACTACACAAAAACCTCACCACACATGACACATGACTCACTAAGCACGGTCCCATTCCGAGTCTCAACTAATGCAAGTATTCACAGTGCCACGAGATATTAAGCATTAAGAACAAAGTGAACATGAGTCAAGTAAACGAGACATAGGCGTCACAAGACATGATATCCAATATATAAAGGCATCATGCTCAATTTTAAACACATAGGGAAGATATTGCATATGTCAAAGCATAAATATGCTACTATCGAACAATTCAAGGGCGCCTAAGTTCATCATTCTTCCTCCTTTTATTCCCTAAATTTCTAATTTATTCAAAAAATAAAAAATTACTACCCGGTTCAAACTACATCCCATGGAAAAGAACCGAGGCACAAAGAAAACCATATGGGATTATTACTACCTAAAGAAAGCTAAAAGATATATTTTTGGATTTTTGCTTAGACTTTAATCCCTCAAAAAAACTGTTTAAGACATCCATCGTCGAGAAAAGTCTAATTTTTCTACCTTTTTTCTTTTCTTTTCACAAAAGCTACTACACTTAAGAACTAGTACTACAACTAAGCTAAAATAGCACATAAACTCACCCAAACAATCTCCTCACCCCACACTTAAAAATTTGCAATGTCCTCAATGCACACTACAAATAATAAGAGGGTAAAAGAGACTCCCTGGTAGGCCAAAGGCCGAAGAAATAGTGGCTCATGAGGTACTCAGACTTCCCCCGGGCATCGTCCTTTGTGTGGGCACCCCACACTTAGTGCTTACCGTCTTGCTCGCTTTTGCAATCTTCCAATGGCTTTGCTTCCTATGCTTATAATCCTACAAAATAAAAACAAACACTACAAAAATAATATAACAAAAATAAAAATAGAAGAAAGCTGGAAAGTTGGGCTGCATTCCAACAAGAACCTCATTTAAAGTCGCGTCACGACTTGAACCACTTTTTTGCCTCCACCTCGAACTTATGAATTGAGCCCCTAATTTTACTTCGAGCTTTTTGTTATGCTCCCTGGGCGGTGAGACAAATTTTATTGGGCCAGGCAACCAATATCACATTTTACACTTCTTGGCCTTCAGATGAGGTATGTAATTATGTCTCTCTGGCACGACGAATTCATGAATGTAGGCATCCCGTTCCTCATCCAAACACAATGTTGAAACATTTATGGAATGAGGACCAATACGCCCTAACTGTAGAATTATATTACTCTTTACATCCTCATATGTACATGCACTAGACTCTTCAAATATAACATTATTTGCTACCTCGCATGGCTCTAGTGTAGTTTTCTCAACATGGACATCATCGACAAAAATATACTCGAATGATTGGCTCTCCATTTTTAGCTCTAGAATTTGGCGTATAAGCTCACTTTCAGCTTCAGACAACTCATTACTATTTTGTTGGGTGTTGGGCGCAATAACCTTTGCATTTAATTGAGCTTGCAAGTCATGAATAGTAGTGCCAAATTTATCAATCTCTTGTCCCAGTTCAGATCTTCCCTCTATAAAGTGTCTCATCCTATCAATACTTTCCTCACGTTGAGCCTCATATATTTTTAACTTTTCAGCCTGTTCTACCAACCAAGTTTGACTCAAAATCTCCTCTTTTTCAAAATTTTCCTCTTGTTGGTACTCACACTATTAATTCAACTCTTCCATATTGGCCTTCATTCTTGTAATTGTTGCCCTCATTCTTTTCATATCTCTTTTGAGTTCATCCTGTTTCTCTGCTACTTGCCTCAAAATATCCCTAATATATGAATCAGGTTCCATATCCTGCACTTCATTGCCCCTATCAAACTTACAAACATCGTTAGAAAGATCATAATAATTGCTTCAGACTATGATGAAACGAATTAGGACAACCATCCCAATGGCCATCTTGACCACCACATATATTACAAATATTCCACTCAAAGGATTGAGATTATACGCACAACTCGCTCCCTGGAACATTCTAACAATTTTTCCACCAGTGGGGCCCTCCACAATATGGACAAGGATCATCAAAATAAGAATAACCATCATTCGAATAATTTTCATTCCAAGATGCCATGTTAAAATGAATAAAAAATACTAACTAAACTAAAAAAATGAATAGATAAAAAAATAAATGTCTAATCTAGAAAAATAGCTAATTTCTAAGTCCCCGGCAACGGCGCCAAAAACTTATTGCGGCCAAACGCACATGCAAGTATACGCGGTCGTCAAGTAATAAAGTGACTAAAAGTCAGATGTCGAACCCACGAGGACTTGCGATTAACTATTAACTAAATTAGACTATCCTAATTATCTGAACAAGAATTAAACCCAAAAGTAGTAATGCTAAAGTAATTAAACTAAAAAGAAAATAACTAATAAACTTTAAACAGAGGAAGAACAGATATTTATGTTATCAATATGATGAAAACGATCTAGAGTTATGCGTTATCTAACAATCCTATTGTATTCTTGAATTGAATTGACTAACTAGTTTATCTAGTTTATTGGTTAATAGGGTTAATATTGCTCATAAGAATCTATCGAGTTCTTACTCGCCTATTCAAGCTAACATAACGCCTATATGTCTATGGAATTAGAACTAGCAAGAACGCATTTATAATTCCTCTAAATCAACCAAGCAAGACAATTAGGTATATGTTTATCCTAACCGCGAATTCGTACCCCGATGCCCAGGTTCAAGAACTTGCTCTACTCAATCTTATGTGCAATCTAGAATTCCTACCTTCGAGTTCAATTCTAGATTCGTATATAGTATTCAATTAGTGATCAAGCAATCAAATAATTAAGCGCAAGACTGAATAAATAAACCAATATGATAAATCAAAAAAGCAAAATCAATATCTGAATAACGATAGTCATGAAAGAACCACAACCCTAGAACGTGAAGTTTAGCTCCACATAGACATGGCAGCCAAACAATAAATCATACAAAGAAACATAAAAATTACAAAGTTTGGTGGAAGAAAAGACGAAATTTTGTCCTCCACAGAGGCTCTGTGCCTGTGTTTTCCTCTCAACCCCCCCTCCCCCCAATTAAAATAGGTTTAGGTTGACTTTTATATGAGTTGGGGACGTCTTGAGGTCGAAATAACTGAGTCGCGATCGAAATAGGACATGTTCACATTTTGAGCATCCAGGGCAGCGCAAGGCGCTGGCCCTGGCGCTAAACTTTTCAGCATTCTGTTTTGAGCGCCAGAGGTAGCGCCCCACGCTGCCTCTGTCCCTCAAATGTGCACTTTTTCCTTTTCTTCCCATTTTCTCTCCAATTCGAGCTCTTTCGTCCCAAATCACATCTGAATGATTCATACACATAGAAATACCATAATTAGCACAAATAATTATATTATACATCCGAAATCTACGAGACATGATGATCATGCCCAACTATGCCTTATAAAAAGGAATAAGCGGTCGTTGCAAATATAATCCGGTTTACAAGTCCGCAGTTGAATCCCACAGAGAACTAAGGTTTCGCTATAATTGTTCAATATTGCTAAGAAACACAAGTCCAAACAATTTCCTAATTATAGAGATTATAATATTTATTTCTAACTTATTAAGTAACAACTATTATAAAGCAGTAAAATAATTAACTAACAAGGATGAAATTTGAGATAGAACTAAGGAGGTCTAGAGTTATGATTTCCCCTATTGATGGAATCCCTTCCTGCTATGTTTCATATAAATTTGCCTAATCTTCTCTATCGACCATGAGCACTCTTACTACAGTAAATCTCTCCCTAGTAATTACGACAATTTACTAGACATACTTTCCCGAGTTACGTTAGTTGTCTTTAATTACAGCTCACTTAGATTGCACCCAAGGTTTCGTTATCCCTAATCCCACCTTTAAACCCTTGGTTATTGATTCCTCAAATACGTAGGGAGTGATGTTGTTCAACAACTACATAAATATGCACTCTCTCCCAAGTAATACATACTAAATAGGCACAGCTAATTGAGGATCCTTTCAATTAACTACAACAAGAAAGTAGATGAACAAATAGAGATTAAACTTTGGCAAATCTATATTAACATAGCAAGAATTTCATCCTTAAATAGGTTCCATCAAAATCCTAGGTAACAACTTAGTTATTCATAATAGTACGTAAAAATAAAATACTACAAGTCATAACCAACAATGAAAAATAGGAAGAGGAAGGAAAAACTCGAGAAGAATTCCCCGCCTTGCTCCTATTGTGTCTCTGCCTCCTTAGGTCGAATTTGTGTCTCAAACCTGTCTAAAACTCTTCAAAATACCGTTTTTCCATGTATATATACCAAGTAGTGTCGGGCCCAAACAATTATACCTTCTACTACGCGAAAAAGGATAATTGTTCAGGTCTGGAGTAGACCGGTCACGCTAAGACCACGCTAGACCTGTTAAATGGGTCAGCCCGACCCGGACCCGAACCCCTTGACTCTTGTCCCGTGGGTTCTTAACCGGGCCGGGCCGGTTCACTTTCTTATAGGGGCCAGTCCAGATTAGACCCATTAATCAAAACATGTTGACCCGACCCGGACCCGTAATTCGTGACCCCTTAACCCGGGCCCTAATGGGCCGAATCTAATTTAATTAAAAAAGGTTAAAAACTAATAAATGATTAAAATTTCAAACTCTTATACATGTATACGAACTTGAAATTACTACATGTTCTTGAAACCAATTAAAATAAAAATGAAACAAAAATCATACTTTCAATTACCCGCTCTACTATGGGGTTGAATGGATTTAGTTTCTTTTTATAAAAATATATGTAATATTTTATTAAGATAAATCTTACTGAGTTGGTCTACATACAATTAGTCAATTTCAATTACACGCTCTACTGCCACATTCATAAGGGTGGTCCGGGCCGGTTGACCCGTGAGTCAGTTACCAATTCAGTCTGATCCGGTTCAGTGGGTCAATATATTGTAGCCCGACCCAGGCCCCTTAAATTAATAGGTTGGTCCGGTTAGGGTTATGTGGGTCACGGGCCGGTTAAAGGGTCAATTTTAATAGGTTATGTGGTCCGGTTAGTGGGTCGGCCCAGCGCATTTGATAGGTCTAGACCACGCTAGTGGCCGCGCATATCGAAATGTTTCTGCCCCATTTGCGCGTCATGTCTGCGGTCGCGGTTTCCCGCGGTTTTCACCCTGTTTCCTTTGGAATATGGGAAAACGTAAAACATGAAAATTGTAGCACTTTGAGTTCTCATTCCAACCATATATTTTATATCCCAAATGGAATTAAGAGCAAAGATTTATGTCTATTTTACTAGACAGTGCGCAATATACCTACTCGAGTTTTCGTTTGTTCTTAACTATCAAATTTTACTCCTGAACACGATCCCGGATTAATTCCTTGGGCTTTTACTCAGACTTCAAAGCTCCAAATCACTTGAGTTCATTCCATAACATCTATATAGCTCGGAATCACTCCTACAAGGCATAAAACACACTGTTAGTGCAAAACACTAGCGATTAAAACTCAAACTCAATTAAAGTGCAGTAAATTAGAGTGTAATAAGAGACTAAAATACGTAATTATAGCCTATCATCAACAACCCACACTTAAACCATTACTCGTCCTCGAGTAATCAAACTACATTTTATATAGACACGACCTTTTTAAGCAATTCCTCTAACTCATTATACCAAGAATAATTGAAATAGACTAAGCACAAGGGTGTAACATCTTCACCTTAAGATTTGACTCACAAGTACCACGCATTATTTACAACTCACCCACTTACTCAAACATAGAGGTCACAGACATTACCTTTCCTTCATTAATCAAGTGCTCTCACACAACAAAAGAGAGTAGTTCCACGCAATAAAATTTACGAACACATAGGAACTTAAGATAGAAAAAATTCACTCACTCTCAGAAATAACATTCATATGCCACAAAAGATGCACCATAGGCTTGCTTGTAGTGTACTACTCTAGTAATCGAGCTTATTCAGTCTAGGATCAAGTAGGATTTTATTTGGTTGTAATGTAGGCTGCGTGAAAGGTAAGATACATTTAGATATAAGAGTGACTACACCTCCCTAACCACTTTAATAAATATACTTTAACATTCAAACCACATACTTATTTCAAACCAAACTCCGCCTTCACATCAATGTATATTACCCCATACTTCTTTAAGAGCAATTACATCAAGAGTCACCACTTATCACGGAATACGTTTTTTCACGGAAGTACCATTTTTTTCTTTTTTTATTATTTTTAAGTGGCTCTTACTTGTTCAAAACATTGTACCTTTCTCCTTATTTCATTAGTTCAACTCAAAAGCCAAACCAACCACCCCACACTTTAACTTTTACACAGTTCATAAAAATTCAAGTGCTCATGAGAGGTTAAAAGGTTCAAATAGATAGTTAATTCAAACAAATGGGTAAGGCTTGTAATGTGGTTTCCAAAGAAACATGATTACATACTCAAAGGGGTTAACTACGATACATAACAATTAGACGGGTAAAATATATATATATATCTGGCTCAACAAAGAAACGCCTATATCACTTTCAAGACTGAACAAAACTACTATTTCGCTTTGCAAACACACAGGACAAGTTCTAGGCATCAAATGCAATGCACAGAATAACACCCAAACCTCACACACACATGGCACCTAACTCACTCAGAATTGGATCCATCAAAACACTCTAGTCAAAGCAGTTAAGCTTATACAATTTAAGGTACTTATACAAGAGTCAAAAACTGAGCCTAAGCGTCACAACCAAAGTACTCACTATTCTCAAGGCATAACAAAGTCAAGAGATATTGCTTCAATTCAAAACACAACACAATGGATCCTGTTCCTAAATAAACTAACTACACCCGGTTCAAACAAAACCCTTGGAAAAGAATCGCGGCACAAAGAAAAACCAAGGAGGAATTTCTACACTACCTAACAAAAGAAAATCTTTTTTGTTTTTTTTCTTTAGACTTAAATCCCTCAAGAAAATTTTCTAATAGGTCAACTGTCGGAAAAAGTCCAGTTTTTTCTATTTTTGTAAAAAAAAAATATTCCATTAAACTAACACAACTAAAATAGCATAGAAAGTAACCTAGAAAATCTCCTCACCCCACACTTAAAATTGTGCATTGTCCCCAATGCACACCCATACATACAAGATGGTAAAGAAACTCCCTGGTAGGCCAAAGGTCGAAGCACTAGCATCTCATGAGGTACTCAGACTTCTCCCAAGCCTGGTCCTTCGTGCGGGTACCTCGCACTTAGTTCCAACCATTTGGTTTGCTGTTGCATCCTTCCAATGGATTTGCGTTCCATGCTCGTAAAAAATCAAAAAAATTGACACTACAAAAATAATACAATTAGAAAAAAAAATACTAAAGCTGGGTTGCCTCCCAACAAGCGCTTGATTTAACGTCGCGACACGACGTGAATCACTTTTTGCCTCCACCTTGAACTTATGAATTGAGCCCCCAATTTGGCTTCAAGTTTTCGGTTATGCTCCTAGGGTGGTGGAACAAATCTAATTTGCCCAAGCAACCATTGTACTATTTACACTTCTTGGCTTTTAGATGAGGTATGTAGTCCTGTCTTTCTGGCAAGAAATATTCCAGGATGTAGGCACCTTGTTCTTCATTCCTTGCCTCCTCAATCGGCTCAGATGACTTTATTTCCATATCATCATCTAAGCCCTATGTGGAAAAATATATGGAGTGAGGACCAATGCGCTCAAACACATGAATTTCAGGACTTTCAACATCCTCAACATCAATGATAATAGAGTCAACAAAATTTATATCCTCAAAGTCCTTGGCTGACTCTAGTCTCACTTCTACGACATCGGCATCCTCAAAATCTAGTTTGATTGATTGTTGGTGTTCTACTCTATCCTTCTCCTCTAGCTCATCCCCATATTTTTTTAAATCCTCCAGTATAATGGCAATTTCTGCAGCCAATTCATGCTCATATTGGCTACTATCCACAATATCAACTTGTTGCGCTTTACAAGGTTCAAATAATTTATTCGCTTGAGCCTCCAAGTTGTGAATAGTTGCCTCTTGCCTTTGTACCCGCAGTTGTATCTCATCATATTGTTCTATAAGGCACTTTAGCATATCTTCGATATCTTTCAGGTCCTCATACCTGGGTTCTTTGTTCCTATTAACTTCACAAGAAAAAGAAGAACCATCAAAGTAAGGGGTTGGGGGGGAGATAAGAAATATAAGAACAACCATGAAAGTGATCATCTTGACCACCACACATATCACACACATTCCACACATAAGATTGAGTTGGTGCACATAACTCGCTCTCGGGAATATTCTGATAATTGTTCCCTGGGTGGTTTCCTCCACAATATGCATAACGAGGATCAAAAGTAGAATTACCAACATCAAAACTCTCATAATTCCAAGATGTCGTGTCTCTTAGATCAAAAATAAAAAAATAAAAAAATAATCAAATACAAGAAAACAAAAACAAAAGTTCAAACTTGCAACCTAGAAATATGTACACCTACATCTACACCGTTATTTCTGTGGCAACGGCGCCAAACTTTGATCACGCCCAACTATGCCTTATAAAATGGACTAAGCGGTCGTTGCAAATATAATCCGGTTTACAAGTCCGGAGTCGAATCTCACAGAGAACAAAGGTTTCGCTATAATTTTCCAATATTGCTAATAAACACAAGTCCAAATAATTTCTTAATTATAGAGATTATAATTTTATTTCTAACTAATTAAGTAACAACTTTTATAAAGTAGTGAGATTATCAACTAACAAGGATGAAATTTGAGACAGAACTAAGGATGTCTAGAGTTAAGATTTACCCTATTGATGGAATCCCTTCCTGCTATGTTTAATATAAATTTGCCTAATCTTCTCTATCGATCATGAACACTCTTACTACCGTAAATCTCTCCCGAGTAATTACCACAATTTACTAGACATACTCTCCCGAGGACGCTAGCTGGCTTTAATTACAGCTCACTTAGATCACACCTGTAACGACCCGACCGGTCGTTTTGCGTTATCGGACCCCGTTTCCCTAAATGAGATTTATTTTGAATTTATAAGTATCACGCTATTTCAAAAAAGGGATAAGTAAATTTGTGAATGTGAGAGGGTAAGCAAATCGAAAAAAAAATGAGTTTCGTCGAGGTTAGACATTTTGGAATAAAATACGGCTTGAGCTATAATACCCGGTATTTATGGACTAGTACCATACAAGGTACCACATGGACATGATAAGGTACGTTAAAAGTGGATAGTATTTTAAGTAATTTGTGATAATTTTTAAATTATGCGGGTAATTGGAATTATCGGATAACGAGACATTACCTAATTACCTAA
>ML284589.1:0-21574 GCA_005239495.1 Nicotiana undulata
TATATATATTTACATCTCGTAAAACAATGTCAACCCACTCAGTCTTTATGTACCACAATGAAATCAAGAAAAACAACTAATACTTTTCCAAACATGATTGCAACAAGACTAACCACAATATAACTATAACGACCCGGTCGGTCATTCCGTAGAATTTGCACCTTTATTCCTATTATTTCCTTGGCATAGGTTGGTTATACTGTTCTTGATGTGTTAGAGTGGGTAGGCTCGGAATCGGAATGGTTGTAGTGAGAGTTTAGCCATTTAGTCTTTAAAAATAGCCTTAAAGTGGGAAAAGTCAACCGAGAGTTGACTTATTGGTAAACAACCTCGAAATGCAGATTTTATGGTTCGGATAGCTTCGTTAGGTGATTTGGGACTTAGGAGTGTGTTCGGAATATTTTTGTGATGTCCGATGTAGAATTAGGCTTGAATTGGCGAAAGTTAGTTTTTGGCGATTTTCGGTCGGCAATGGAAAATAGGATATCTGGGTCGGGATGGAATTTCGGAAGTTGGAACAAGTTTGTAATGCCATTTTGGATATGTCTGCCAAAATTCAGGTCAATCGGGTGTGTTTTGGACAGTTTCGGCATCGTTGTTGAATTTAGAAGTTTCAAAGTTCATTGGCTTGAATTCAATGTAATTTTGGTATTTTGATGTTATTTTTAATGTCTCGAGAGTGCAAATAAGTTTGAATGATCATTTATGATGTGTTGGTATATTTGCTTGGGGTCCCGAGGGGCTCGGGATTGATTTCATAAGGTGAACGGAAATTTTGGACTTGGAAATATGCAACTTAAGCGGCTGGTGTAAGTTTTCTGGTGTAACCGCACCTGCTGATGGGGAACCGCAGGTGAGGGATTTGGGTAACTCAGTGAGGGACCGCAGATGCGGACGTGTGGCCGCACCTACAGAGTCGCAGGTGCGGAACTTCGCCTTTTAATGATTTGTCGCAGGTGCGCACCAGGGACCGCGGGTCCGCATGTGCGAGAATCCCTGGACAGAACCTATATAAGGGGTCCTTAGCGAATTATTGTCTTTCTTTCACCATTTTTCATTCGGGTTTGATGCTTTAGAAGGGTTTTTGAAGAGAGAAATCGACAGTTCATCATTGAGGTAAGGTTTTTGGACTCTAAACTCATTTATGTGTGATTGAAGGTCTGATTAATTGTGAAATTGGGGGAAATATCAATGGAAAAATAGGAAACTAGAGCTTGAGTTTAAGAGACCTTCTAGGGGTGATTTGAGGGGTCATTTGGACTCCGATTTCAGCGTTCTTTATATGTATTGACTCGTGAGAAGATGAGGATCGTTTTGGTATAAAGTTTGTCGAGTTCCGAGACGTGGGCCAGGGGTCAGGTTTTGACCAATTTCGGGATTTTTGAGTATTTTTGCTAAATTTCGATTGGGCTTCATTCCTTAGCATATTATAATGGTATAAATATGATTTTTGGTAGATTTGGAGCACTCGGAGGCCGAGTTTAGAGGCAAGGGCACTGTGGAGTAGTATTTTAGCCGGTTTTGAGGTAAGTAACATTTTCAAACTTTGAACTAAGGGTTCGAAACCCCAAGTTATCTGATAATTGATGTTAATTAAGGTGACGCATGTGCCAAGTGACGGGCATGCGGGCGTACACCGAATGTTTGTGGCCTGGCTCATCACATGGTTCCTAATGGTTATTTTAGGCTGATACTGGTACTGTGAAGGTTGTATTTACTTTGAACATATTAGAAATCATGTTAAGTTATAAACGCAAAGGCTTCACGCCGAAAATGCTGAGACCCGAGTGGTAGTCTATTACTGTCTCCTCTTGTGATTATTTAATTTCATATACTCAGTCTTGTTATAGCATATCATTTCATGCCTCAGTCTCGAAAATTGTTAATTATATGCATATTTATCATTGTTTGGGCTTATTTATACATTTGTAAGCCATATGAGTGAGACTGGAAAAGTAATGACTGAGTGAGGCTGAGGGCCTGTTATTGAGATAGTTATGAGATCGGACTGCACACCGCAGCGATACCTTAATAATGCTTTTGTTGGCTTGATATACCGCTTGGGCTTATATGAGCCCCTCCGAAGTCCTTACACTCCCGGTGAGCGCAGTGATATTGAGGGATAGATCTTCCCTGGACATGGATCTTGTCCGAAGTTGATGATATTGAGGGATGGATCCTCCCTTGACATGGATCTTGTCTGAGTGTTGTATTCCGGATATGGATATTCTCCGTGGGGCTGGATTGGCATGTTTCCTCAATACTGAGTGACTATGGTCACCGGTGTTTATGCGTATTTCGGGATGGATCTTCCCTGGGCCTGAGAGCCATATATAGTACTGCATGGACTTCTGTGGGAGAGTTGTGAGCACTATGTACATTTTCACACTGTTGATATATTGGCATGTAGAGCATATTGAGATATACCTAGCATATTCTGTTGTTATTTTTCTGATAAAATGTGAACATGTCTAAAGTTTTGTATGCTAATAATTACAATTATTGAGGTTTAGTTCGTCACTACCTCTCAGCCCATAGTTTGGGTTCGTTACTTCTGAGTTGGTGTACTCATGTTACCTCATGCACCTTGTGTGCAGATCCAGGTTCATCGGGACCCGGTAGCGGTTGCGGATTTGCTGTTAGAGTAGCTGTTGGAGTCTTCGAGATAGCAGCTGGCGATTGCAGTCTCGTCTTTTCCCTCTTTATCTTCTTGTGGCACTTTACTTTTATGTACTATGTTGTCTATTCCCGTATCTTGACATTCTTATGATGTAGTAGCTCGTGAGTGAGTGACACTAGATCCGGGGTTGTAGAACTTAAATTTTGGTTTCAGATATTGTTTAAAACTTCAGGTTTATTATCATTATTATCCGCAAACTTGTTAAAAATGGTATTTCACTAGTAATTGGGCTTAGTTTAGAAATAAATGGGTGGCTAGCCTGGTTCCATGACAAGCACCATCACGACTCCAAAAATGGGTCGTGACAAGTTGGTATCACAGCCCTAGGTTGAATAGGTCTCACCAGTCATGAGCAAGTTTAGTAGAGTCTTGCGGATCAGTACGGTGACGTCTGTACTTATCTTCGAGAGGCTACAGAACCCTTAGGAAACATTCCACATTCTTGAATTCTTGTCGTGTGAATCCATTTTATTCATCAAAAAATGTGACTCTTTTCATGTATTCGAATGCGCACGCGAGCGCTCGGTATCAGTTGTGCGTCGGCGGCTTGTGACTTCCATGGGTGAGATGTGACTTTTAACATGTTAATAATGGTCCAGTTAGAAGGACTTGAGGCCGGATTTTTGTCTGTGGCTTGAGTGCTGAGATTTCGGTTGTGTAAGCACATGTGTTGGGGGACTTATATGTCCGTTTGTGTCCTTATTGATGGAACCTTGTTACTAGATGACTACATGGTGAGTGTGGATGATAGTTAGATGTGTTCAGGTTGTGTGATTGTGACAAGAATGGAGTAGCGGGAGATGTGGCAAGAACCATTAATTATTTGACTTCTGTATTGAGTTAGAATATGGCTTCGAGTTATGAGTATTGAAGGACCTCTCATGTAGTTTAGTTGTGGAGTTAAGTTGGTTTTCCTGTTATGTTCCGAGTTCCTGTGATGTGTTTTGAGCTGACCAATGCCCTAGTAGCGTTCATGTAATTGATTGACGGTGCATGCAACCGTGTTATAACTCCTTTGTTATTGTGTTCATGCATGACATCCTGGCATACTCGCGTAGCCAGGGGTAGCATACTCATCATTTGATTATGGTGTTACAAGGATATATGGAGGAGAATCCTTGTGCGAAGTTCACCAAGTGTGAATTTTGGATCAGTTCAGTAGCATTCTTGGGACACGTGGTATCCAGTGAAGATATCCATATGGTCAAATGAGTGTGAGTAGAGCTTCCAGAAGCTCAAGATTTCCTTGACCACATCCCTAATGTTAGTATTGTCATCAGCTTCAGGTTCTTATACAGCTTAATGGGATGTCTCGAGGGCAGGCAGTGGTTATGTTCTAATTTAGGAAGGTATAGTGATTGCGTGATAGCTATGATTTTTGGAAGTGTATAGGGAGATATAATTTTGAGGTTAAGCAGGCAGGGGTATCTCCTGAGGGTTGTCCTGAGGTGTGTGGCCCTTATGTTTTTCTGTAGTAAGTTCTCTCTATCAGTAAATGATGTATGTTGTAATTTGAGTTTAGATCACTTGAGGGAGTTGGCATGACCATTACGATGGTGAATACAAGATCTGCATACGAGTTGAGGGTTATATGGTCTGGGTCATATGAGCATATGAAGGATTTAGTTGAATCCCACCACAGTATGGTGGCAGTAATAATGTATGGGCATCGTGAGTTATTGTTTGTCTTGATCGTTGGGTTTTAGCCAAGTGGGGGAGTCTGTTAATGGTAAGTTGATTGCACGATTTTGTGTTGTATTAGTTTCGGTTCGAGGTAGATTGGTGAATCAGTTATGACCTGCAGAGGTGGAGTCTGGGAATGACTCGAGTAATGGAAATTTCTTCGATACAAGTTGAAATGTACTTTACGGATAGTGGAATTCATTGCATGATGGAGTTGTACTGGTAAGTGTAGAGTGTGAAATGTATGAGTGTGCTTGTTGCTTCAAGGGTGTGGATTACTTTCCTAGTATGTGGATTGCAAGCAGGGTCAGGTAATTTTGTTTACTTGGTTAGTGTAATTGAAATTGCGTAGAGTAAATGACGTTCGAGAATGGTTCAGACGGATTCAAGGTTATATGTAGCGATCGAGGATCTTCAAGGTGTGAGAAAGGCTAGAACTGAGATTTACGAGGAAGGTGTCAAGGCTTGTGGTGTATTTGCATTATCATGGATTCTATCCATCAGTATCAGGAAAGTGAAGGTAATGACTTTAAATTCGTAGGAAGTCTCTTCAGGGTAAGTATTTCTAATGTGGGATAATTGAGGGAGTATTCAGCGGCTTATGAGCCTTAGACGATATATTTTTATGTTCGGGTTTTGTGCGGTGAGTCGGGATTGAGAATTGCGGTATTATGGAAAGAAGGAGTATCAATTCGAAGGTTAGTTAGAAGAAACTTTGATAAATAGGACAGCTTGATAGTACATCGGATCGGCATGATAAGGGATATGGTTAGTTCTTTGGGTGTTTATAAGGTAATAAGTTGTTACAGGTGTTTCTTAGCAATTCTCTTGGAATTGTCTTCTTAGCAATTCTCTTGGAATTGGTGGCATGCGTAGCTTGGTTGAGTTAGAAGGATTCAGTCCTGGCGGTTTGGTGTTGTACAAATGTGATTCGGGAGTTCTTGATGGTTTCTACCATGGTTATAGATGTGTATTTCTACTGGTGTGAGGGCCATGTGATGTATAGTGATTTTGCTTCTAGATGGGATCAAATGGAAAGTTCTTGGCTAGTTGGGTACGTAGTTGTTGTGGCTAGGAAGGGAGCATGAAGTTTTCATATTTATCATAATATTGCATGGAGTATGTGGTATTTTGTGTATAGTGGAGAGTGGCATATGTGAGGTCACGGTTCAGTTCTGGAAGGAAGGTCAGAACTGGCAGTTTCAGATGATTAGGTAAAAGATACCACTATTGGGTGGCTGGATGAGAGTATACATTGATTAAGGACAATGTGTTTAAGGCAATGTGTTTTGAATAAGGGTGCTTCATTGGTGTTACGACGCTCTCTTGTTGGATCGACTGCTGATATTCAAGGTTTCTTGGTATCCCCGTGGAATGATTGAGTATCAGGGATATGTTATATATTCGGGCGGTGGAGTGGAGATTAGATATAGTAAATTTGTGTGCTTTTATGGACTTTGAGATTAAGAGTTCTAATAAATGGATTATTTTGTGGTTGTGAACTATGAGGATGCGAGCAAAGCTAGTCAGGTTTTAGTACATGTCATGATTCAGTCATTATAAACCTTTGGAGAGTTATCTACCTATTGTTCATGACCAGAGTTGATTTAGAATATAATTATTGGTAGGCCAGTATGGGTGTGTGTTCTACACTGAGTCGGAATTGTTGACCCCAAATTGCTATTATTGAGGGATGTACCATTTGATTGTCACTGAGCTTGTTCCTGTCTTGGAGTGATCTATGAGTTACCTTTTGGTGTTTCTAGGAGTTGTGATTGTTTGATATATATGTGCATAGGGTCTAGTTATATGGGGGCTTTATAGCGAGATTTGAGTAAGGTAAGTAATTGGGTGTTGCAGGATTGAGACGTGTTGGTTATGTTCTTTCTGGTTTGGGTGGCATGGTATCGTCTGATTTACCCGTGGTTATGGCAATGCACTTTGAGTAATTAATGTCGAATTTCGCATGGTTATTGATTTTGAGCAAGGTGGCTTGGAGTATGTCATGTGGTCCAGCGGTTGGATGGGATCACGCTTTGCAGCTTAGTTAGGTAGAGGTATGATCCTTGGTGTCAAATTTGTGTGATATGGTTTCACGATGTGTATCACGCTTTTAGCATGATGTGGTAATGGCAAGAGTTAGTGGAAGTATAGGCCTCTCGTCTAAATCTTCTATTTTATGAATTGAGCTCTTGGCATGTTGTTATTGAGTGCCGAGTTGCACAAGTTATGGATCTGGATGGTATTGATGTTGATCGGACGAATGGTTGCTGGTTTCTACGTGTTTATCTCATCATCGGCACCATATGAAGGTGTTAAAGCAAGGCTTTATTTGATAAGAGGTTATTACCGGTATTGGGTTGTTATAAACAGATATTGTGATTAGGAGTCATCGCTATGGATGATTGAGTCATGTGGTATATTATGTGATTTTATCTTGTGTTTCGGATATGGCTTGATATAGTGTGTTCAGACTATTTCAGCTTATAGTCGTGAAAATTTGATCTTGTGAATGGACTCAGAAGTGGAAATTTAGTTCTAAGGTGTATGGGTCGGGATCGGACTTCGAAATTTAAACTGTGTTGTGCTATTTGACCTATATGGGGTAAGGTGATGTGGAATCTCCTCCGAATATGAGCATGGTAGGCTACACAAAAAAATTGGTGGTGTTTGGAATAGCTCTAGGCACGTTCGAGGACGAACGTATGTTTAAGTGGGGGAGAATGTAACAACCCGGTCGGTCCTTCTGTAGAATTTGCACCGTTATTCCTGTTATTGCCTTGACATAGGTTGGTTATACTGTTCTTGATGTGTTAGAGTGGGTAGGCTCGGAATCGGAATGGTTGTAGTGAGAGTTTAGTAATTTAGTCTTTAAAATAGCCTTGAAGTGGGAAAAGTCAACTGAGAATTGACTTATTGGTAAACGACCTCGGAATGCGGATTTTATGATTTGGATAGCTTCGTTAGGTGATTTGGGACTTAGGAGTGTGTTCGGAATATTTTTGTGATGTCCGGTGTAGAATTAGGCTTGAATTGGCGAAAGTTAGTTTTTGGCGATTTTCGGTCGGCAGTGGAAAATAGGCTATCTTGGTCGGAATGGAATTCCGGAAGATGGAACAAGTTCGTAATGTCATTTTGGATATGTCTGCAAAGTTTTAGGTCAATTGGGTGTGTTTTGGACAGTTTTGGCATCGTTGGTGGAATTTAGAAGTTTCAAAGTTCATACGATTGAATTCAATGTGATTTTGGTATTTTGATGTTATTTTTAATGTCTCGAGAGTGCAAATAAGTTTGAATGATGATTTATGATGTGTTGGTATATTTGCTTGGGGTCCCGAGGGGCTCGGGATTGATTTCGGATGGTGAACCGGAAATTTGGACTTGGAAATATGAAACTTCAGCTGCTGGTGTAAGTTTCCTGGTGTAACCGCACCTGCGGATGGGGAACCGCAGGTGCGGGCCAAGCAGGAGCGGGAAGGACCCCGCAGATGCGAGATTTGGGCAACTCAGTGAGGGATCGCAGATGCGAACGTGGGGCCGCACCTGCGGAGTCGCAGGTGCGGAACTTCGCCTTTTAATGATTTCTCGCAGGTGCGCACCTAGGACCGCAGGTACGGGTCCGCAGGTGTGAGATTTTTGCCGCAGGTACGAGAATCCCTGAACAGAACCTATATAAGGGGTCCTTAACGAATTTTTGCCTTTCTTTCACAATTTTTCATTCGGGTTTGAACCTTTTGAAGGGTTTTTGAAGAGGGAAATCGATAGTTCATCATTGAGGTAAGGTTTTTGGACACTAAACTCATTTATGTGTGATTAATGGTGAAAATGGGGGGAAAATCAGTGGAAAAGTGGGAAACTAGGGCTTGAGTTTAAGAGACCTTCTAGGGGTAATTTGAGGGGTCATTTGGACTCCGATTTCAGTGTTCTTTATATGTATAGACTCGTGAGAAGATGAGGATTGTTTTGGTATAAAGTTTGTCGAGTTCAGAGACGTGGGACAGGGGTCGGGTTTTGACCAATTTCGGAATTTTTGAGTATTTTTGCTAAATATTGATTGGGCTTCATTCCTTATAATATTATAATGGTATAAATCTGTTTTTTGGTAGATTTGGAGCACTCGGAGGCCGAGTTTAGAGGCAAGGGCACTGTGGAGTAGTATTTTAGCCGGTTTTGAGGAAAGTAACGTTTTCAAACTTTGAACTGAGGGTTCGAAACCCCCAGTTATCTGACAACTGATGTTAATTAAGGTGGCGCACGTGCCAAGTGACGCACATGCGGGCGTACACCAAATGTTTGTGGCCTGGCTCATCACATGGCACTGCCTAACGATTATTTTAGACTGAGACTGGTACTGTGAAGGTTGTATTTACTTTGAACATATTAGAAATCATGTTAAGTTATAAATGCAAAGGCTTCACGCCAAAAATGCTGAGACCCAAGTGGTCGTCTAATACCGTCTCCTCTTGTGATTATTTGATTTCATATACTCAGTCTTGTTATAGCATATCATTTCATGCCTCACTCTCGAAAATTGTTAATTATATGCATATTTATCATTGTTTGGACTGATTTATACATCTGTGAGCCATATGGGTGAGGCTGGAAATGTAATGACTGAGTGAGGTTGAGGGCCTGTTATTGTGACAGTTATGAGATCAGACTGCACACCGCAACGATACCTTAATCATGCCTTCATTTTCTTGATATAGCGCTTGGGCTTATAGGAGCCCCTCCAGAGTTCTTACACCCCCAGTGAGGGCAGTGATATTGAGGGATGGATCTTCCCTAGACATGGATGATGTCCGAAGTTGATGATATTAAGGGATGGATCTTCCCTGGACACGAATCTTGTCTGAGTGTTGTATTCCGGAGATGGATATTCTCCGTGGGGCTGGATTGGAATGTTTCCTCAGTACTGAGTGACTATGGTCACCGGTGTTTATCCATATTCCAGGATGGATCTTCCCTGGGCCTGAGAGCCATATATAGTACTGAGTGGACTTTTGTGGGAGTGTTGTGAGCACTATGTGCATTTTCACACTGTTGATATGTTGGCATATAGAGCATATTGAGATATACCTAGCATATTCTGTTGTTATTTTTTCTGATAAACTGTGAACAGGTCTAAATTTTTGTACGCTAATGATTATAATTATTAAGGTTTAATTCGTCAATACCTCTCAGCCCATAGTTTGGGTTCGTTACTTCTGAGTTGGTGTACCCATGTCACCCCCTGCACCTTGTGTGCAGATCTAGGTTCATCGGGACCCGGTAGCGGTTGCGGATTTGCTGTTAGAGTTGTTGTTAGAGTCTTCGAGGTAGCAGCTGGCGATTGTAGCCTCGTCTTTTCCCTCTTTATCTTCTTGTGGCACTTTACTTTTACAGACTATGTTGTCTATTCCCGTATCTTGACATTCTTATGATGTAGTAGCTCGTGAGTGAGTGACACTAGATCCGGGGTTGTAGAACTTAAATTTTGGTTTAATATATTGTTTAAAACTTTAGGTTTATTATCATTATTATCCGCAGACTTGTTAAAAATGGTATTTCACTGGTAATTGGGCTTAGTTTAGAAATAAATGGGTGGCTATCCTGGTTCCACAACAGGCGCCATCACGACTCCGGAAATAGGTCGTGACAATAACAAGCCAAGTAATTATAGAAGACAACAATGAACATGAAACAATTAAAAACATGAAGCAATTAGTTTGGAAACGGGGAGGGGATCATGTAAACGGACAATTTGGTGGTGCATAGATACTCGTCACCTCACCTATACACCACTCACATGCAATTTCACATAATAATTTAGTTGGGTATTCCTATTCCCTCAAGTCAAGGTTAAACCAAGCACTTACCTCAATTCTGCAAGCGACACACTTCAATTATAGCTTTTCCTTTTGAATTCACCTCCAATACACTCGAATCTAATCATAATTAACTTAATATCATTAACTAATGCTAAAGGAACTAAATTTATTGAAAATTATAATTTTTCCTATGTTTTCTCAAAAAAGTGAAAACCCGACCCCGGTCCTGCTTGGTCTAAACCCGGGGTTCAGACAAAATCACGTTTACGCATTCACTCACGAACCCGAATATACAATTAGTTTCAAAATTTGACCCCAATTCGAGGTAAAGATTCGATTTTTTCAAAATTGCGTTATTCCACCCAAACCCTCAATTTTTACAATGAAAATTCTTAGTTTTTGATTTAAAAGTAATGAAAAACATTGGGTAATTGAAAGAATAAAGTTTAGAATTGATTACCAACAACTTGGGGATGAATTTTGATGAAGAAAATCGTCCTTAGGGCTGTGGGGTTCGAAAATATTGAAGAAGAAGGGTTATGTCCGTGTTTAAAAGTGTATTTATATAACTGGGCAGGCCTTCTATGCGTTCGCATAAGGCCTTCCGCGTTTGCATAGGCTACTGGGCAACTGGCCATCGCGTTCGTGTTAGGGGGGGCGCGTTCGCATAGGGTACTGGGCTCCCCTCCCCCCAGGTCCNTTATCTTGTGCGTTCGCGTAGTGTAGCCATGCTTTCGCATAGCACAAACGGTGGACCCCCACAATTTACTCTATGCGATCCCGTATGTTGCTATGCAATCGCATAGCCTAAAAGATCACTGCACCAGAACAGACATTTAGAGCAGCATTTTACATGTTTAAAACATCCTGTGGCCTATCTGAAACTCATCCGAGCCCTCGGGGCTCTACACCAAATATGCACGCAAGTCTAAAAACATCATACGGACTTGTTCGTGCGATCAAATCATGAAAATAACATGTAAAACTATGAATTAAGCCTCAAAACTCATCATTTTTCCCAAGAATACTTGAAGTTCATTATTTCTCAACCGGATGTCCAGACCACGTCAAATAAACTCTGTTTTTCACCAAATTTCACAGATAGTATTTGAATTATATAACAAATCTGTACCGGAATCCGGAACCAAAGCCCGATACCAACGGTTTCAATCATGAATTCTTTTCTTTATTTCATTAATAATTCAGCAAAACAATTTCTTTCAAAATTTGATTTCTAAGGCTTGGGACCTCAGAATTAATTTCCAGGCATACGCCCAAGTCCCATATTTTACTGCAGACCTCCCGGGATCGTCGGAACACAGATCCGGGTCCATTTACTCAAAATGTTGACCAAAGTCAACTATAATAAATTTTTAACTCTATTTCTCATATTTTCACATAAAAGCTTTCCGGTTTCACGCCGGGATTGCGCGCGCAAATCGAGGTATTCAAAAATTATCTTTTTATGGCTATTATGCCTAGAAAGGATTCTAATTTCATAAAATGACCCCTTGGGTCATCCCAATCTCCACCTCTAAAACAAACGTTCGTCCTCAAACGAACATAGAAAATTACCTGAATTGGCGAACAAGTGTGGATATCTTCTCTGCATGTCCTTCTCGGACTCCCAAGTAGCTGCCTCAACAGGCTGGCCTCTCCATTGCACTCGACCTGAAGGATAACTCTAAGACCTCAACTGACGAACCTGCCGGTCTAAAAATGGCTAATGGCTCCTCCTCATAAGTCAAGTCTTTCCTCCAATTGGACAGAGCTAAAATGTAACACGTGGGATGGGTCACCATGATATTTCCGGAGCATAGACACGTGGAATACCGGATGAACTGAGAATAACCTTGGAGGTAACGCGAGTCTATAAGAAACCTCCCCCACTCTATCAAGAATCTCAAACGGCTTGATATACCTTGGGCTCAACTTACCCTTCTTTCCAAACCTCATAACACCCTTCATGGGTGACACACGATGCAACACTCTCTCTTTAACCATGAATGCCACATCACGAACCTTACGATCGGCATAACTCTTTTGCCTAGACTGAGCCGCACGAAGTCTCTCCTGAATAATCTTGACCTTATCTAAGGCCTCCTGAACTAAGTCTGTACCCAGTAACCGAGCCTCTCCCGGCTCAAACCACCCAACTAGCAATCTGGACCGTCTATTTACCATACAACTCCTCATAAGGAGCCATCTGAAAGCTCGACTGATAGCTATTATTTTAAGAAAACTCCGCTAATGGCAGGAACTGATCCCACGAACCTCCAAAGTCAATAACACAAGCGCATAGCATATCCTCCAAAATCTGAATGGTACGGTCGGACTGCCCGTCAGTCTGAAGGTGAAATGATGTACTCAACTCTACTCGGGTACCCACCTCACGCTGAACTGCCCTCCAAAAGTGCGAAGTAAAGTGTGCAACCCGATCAAAGATGATAGACACGGGCACACCATGAAGGCGAATAATCTCCAGAATATATAACTCAACCAACCGCTCCGAAGTATAAGTACTCGCTACAGGAATGAAATGTGTTGATTTAGTTAGCCTATCCACAATAACCCAAACTGCATCAAATTCCCTCTGATTCCGTGGAAGCCCAAAAGCAAAGTCCATAGTGATATGCTCCCACTTCCACTCAAGAATCTCTATCTGCTGTAGAAAACCACTCGGTCTCTAATACTCATACTTTACCTACTGACAATTTAAGCAACGAGACACATAAGAAACAATGTCCTTTTTCATCCTCCTCCACCAATAATGTTGCCTCAAATCGTGGTATTTGGCTGCACCTAGGTGAATCGAATACTTAGAACTGTGAGCCTCCTCAAGGATCAACTCACGAAGGCCATCAACATTAGGCATACATATCCGGCCCTGCAACCTCAGTACACCATCCTCTCCAACTGCAACCTGCTTGGCACCACCATGCCGAACCGTGTTCCTAAGGACCATCAAATGTGGGTCATCATCCTGCCGCTCTCGGATATGCTCGATTAGAGAAGACTGAGCAACTGTACATGCTAGAACACTGCTAAGCGAAATATCCAACCTCACGAACTTATTAGCTAACGTCTGAATGTCTGAAGCTAACGATCTCTCACTGACTGGAATATATGCAAGGCTGCCCATACTCATCGCATTCCTACTCAATGCATCGGCCACCACGTTGGCCTACCCTGGGGGATATAATATGGTGACATCATAGTCTTTCAGTAACTCTAACCATCTATGTTGCTTCAAATTTAGATCCTTCTGCTTAAATAAGTACTGGAGATTGTGATGGTCAGTACAAACCTCACACGACACCCCATAAAGGTAGTGCCTCCAAATTTTCAATCCATGAACAAAGGCTGCCAACTCCGAGTCATGAACATGATAATTCTTCTCATGGACTTTCAGGTATTGAGACGCATAAGCAATCACCCTGCTATCCTACATCAATACTTCTCCCAGTCCAACTCGGGAAGTGTCACGACCCGAAATCCTAACTCAGGTCTTGATGGTGCCCAACACAGGGGTCAGGCAAGCCAACACTTGGATTTCTAGTGATATTTCTTTATTTGATTAACATTTCAATACTTGCCAAATTTCAAAGTTAAAAACATTAAGTGGAAATGAATAATTAGCCAACTTAGACAAAAGTAGCCATAAAAATCCTGAACTAACATATACATGCAGTCCCAAAAATATAAAATGTCTACTGCGTGTGTGTCAGGAACTAGTGTCACGAGTCTACATGCATGCTAGTAGAATATACAAAAGATGTAGTAAACTGTCTGACTGTCTGAAGGAAGTAGACATGAATACACAAAAGAGAACTCCATGGTGCTGCTGAGAACCGCCATGAGAAGAAGCTCACAGTGAAGTCAAGTCCAACTACCACTCAAGATCGAGCTCCAGCTTGTTAACCAGATGCACCAGCCTCAGAACTTGTACAATTAAGTACAGAAGCGTAGCATGAGTACATAAACAAATATGTACCAAGTAAGTATCCAGTCTAATCTCGAAAAAGTAGTGACGAGAGGTCGACTTGACACTTACTAGGGTCCAACAATATAATTAAACAGGATATGATAAAGGTAGTAGGCATATGAGGATAATAAAGTAGTAATTAACAAAGATAGATGCAATTCAAATAAATTCTGAAAAACAGTTAAACAATTACTAACTTCGTTTCCCCCCGCATATCTATCAATTTAATATTCATGAAATCATTTACAATTTAGCATACGCATAACGGAATAAGGAAAACCGGCCTGAGCCTTCATAATAACCAATGCATTGCCGAAGGGTCGATCGGCTCGAACCATAGATGCATCTATCAACCTTCTTTGGCGTACAGACACCTCCCATGAGGGTGGGGGAAAACAACACTCCGCTCGCGGAATATAAATTGCGAAGCGGTCACATGCACACACAACCTCTTTTCTTGAATTCTTCTTAAATGAACAATTTCTTTAAACTAATAATTTCCTTGATTTTCCTGAAATAGAGGTGCATACGATGAAGTCATAAAGCATATAATTCATATTGAGGGAATTTACAAGGCATGGTGGGAGCCTAACTACCCGGACATAACAGTAAAAGTCACTACGCATGGACCCTCGTCACCGCCTACGTACGTTGTCCCCAACACATCATAATTTAACTCACCTAGGGGGACTCACCTCATGCCGAATATGATATACATGAATTAATCTATGCTCAAAAGTATGAAATTTGCCTAATTAAGCAGTTATTTCAACCAACTTTGAAACAAATCCCAAAATACCCCTCGAGCCCACGTGCTCGGATTCTGGAAATATTCAAAGGAAACACTTACCCATAACCTAAGGATCATTAATATATGATTTTTGTATGATTTCATAGCTAGTTAGTGGGTAATTTTCTAAAATTTCATAAAGCCCTAGGTTTTTGCTCTAACCTTTGATTTACACTAATTAGGGTGTCTATCTACCTAGGAATTCATGTATTAGACCAAGATTAGGGTGTAAATTACTTACCTCGTAGTAGCTAAGTCGGTTGGTCTCTTTTGCATGCTCAAAATCGCTCAAGGAAGAAGGTGTAATGTTCAAAAATGGAGGTTTTCCATATTTTAAAAGACCTCTCTGCCCACAGGGATTCCGCACCTGCGGCTCAAGGAACGCACCTGCGGTCTCGCATCTTCAAGAAGGGTCTCCCACCTGTGCGAAGGGTCTCGCACCTGCGGAATTGGACAAGAGGGCCTGGGCTCGCATCTGCAGAGAGGAGCTCGCACCTGCGGCTCCGATGCTGAATATGGTCCGCACCTGCGAGAAATGTCAGCCTCACCTGGGACCGCACCTGCGAGGCCTGGACTGCTAGAGCGGTCTCGCACCTGCGACTGGTCAACTGCAGGTGCGGTTACACCAGATCTGGTGCACCATCAGTTATAACTGCTGGTGTTTGGCCTCGTACAGTGCTCGAGCGACACCTGGGCCCACCCGAGTCCCTGTCCAAATATACCAACAAGTCCCAAATCATAATACAAACTTGCTCGAGCCTTCAGAACACTCAAAACAACGCTAAATCTCAAAATCACACCTTAAAACCCCTAGGATCAAAGATAAGAACTTTAAGTTCTTGAATTCGCTAACAATGCGCCGAACCGACCTATACTACTCGGAACGACACCAAAATTTTCAAGCAAGTCATAAATAACATAACGGACCTATTCCCGGTCTCGAAATTCCGTTCGGACCTCGATAACACAAAAACACGTTCCAAACCTCAATTTGAACTTAAGGAAACTCTTATTTCGCTATTGGGCATCGAAACACTCCCGTGTCATCCAAAAATCGTTCTGGACACACGCACAAGTCCGAAATCATTAGACTAAGCTACCGGAACTGTCAAAACTCGATTCCAAGGTCGTTTACTCAAAACTTTGACCGAAGTCAAACTTGGCTTTAAAGGCCAACCTTAAGGAACTAAATGTTCCTATACTACTCTAAACTCTTCCGAGTCCCGAACCACCCATCCCCACAGGTCATAAATCATAAAAACCCACTATGGGAAGTCTCATTCAGGGAAACGGGTTCCTATAACACAAAATGACTGATCGGGTCGTTACATTCACCAGTGCTTAAACAAACGTTCGTCCTCGAACGGGTCTAGAATCATACTTGAGGTGCTGAATAAGTGTGGATATTTTCTCTGCATGTCCTCCTCGTACTCCCAAGTCGCCTCCTCGACTGGTTAGCCCCTCCACTAGACCTTTACCGTAGAAACTCTCTTGGACCTCAACTGGCAATCTTGTCTGTCAATAATGGAAAATGGCTCCTCCTCGTAGCCCAACCTCTCATCCAACGGAATGGTGCTGAAATCAACCACGTTAGCGAAGTCGGCATGGTACCTCCGGAGCATGGATACATGAAAGACCGGATGAACTCCTGATAAACTGGGAGGTAAAGCAAGCTCATAAGAAACCTCTCCGATCCGCCTCAATACCTCAAAATGACCTTAAACCTTGGGCTCAGTTTGCCCTTCTACCCGAATCTCATAATACCCTTCATCTGCGAGACCTTCAACAGAACCTTGTCTCCCTCCATAAATGATATGTCACGCGCCCTCTGATCCGCGTAACTCTTCTGTCTAGACTGTACTAGGCGGAGCCTCTCCTGAATCAACTTCACCTCCTCTAAAGCATCCTTCACCAGGTCGTTTCCATATAATTAGCCTTGCCAGGCTCAAACCACCCGATACGAGAACGACATCGCCGACCATACAAAGCCTCAAATGGAGCCATCTCGATGCTGGGCTTATAACTGTTATTGTAAGCAAACTCGGCCAAAGGCAAGAACTGGTCCCACTGACCTCCGAAGTCAATCACACATGCCCTGAGCATGTCCTCCAATATCTAAATTGTACACTCCGACTGACCATCAGTCTGAGGGTGAAATGCTGTGCTGAGATATATCTGGGTACCCATCTCACTATGCAATGCTCTCCAGAAGTGCGAGGTGAACTGAGGACCTCGATCTGATACAATGGACACCGGCACACTGTGCAACCGGACTATCTCCCGAATGTAGATCTGGGCTAACCTCTCAGAAGTATAAGTAGTAGCTCCCCCGGCCTTTTTCCGCAGGTACGACCATTTCTTCGCAGGTGCGGGACCGCGGGTGTGGTCCCAGGGGCGCAGGTGCGGAAACCCCTGTAGGCAGCTTGTATTTAAGTGTCAAAACTCGACCCAGTTCCAGTAGAGGTAAGTAAATTCACTCTATTTTTACTTGTTTAATTCATGAATTGTCAAGGGGATTAATTATTGAATCTTAGAAAAATCTAGGTTTTAAGTAGTAGATGGGATTTTTGAGAATATGATGAACTATCCAATTAATGCTATGAATTGAAGTAGAAACTTCATATTAATGATCCTTAGACTATGGGTGAGTGATTCCTCCGAGAATTTTCGGGATTCAAGCATGCGGGCCCGGGGTCGAATTTTAGTATTTTTGGAAGAATAGTAGAAAATGTATAATTAGGCTTAGGAATTGGTTTATTGAGTAATAATTGATGTTAATAAATCCATTATGTCAAGATATTATCGATTCGGAGTTGGATTCGAGAGGAAAGGCTGTGATTGAGGCTTGACTTGCATTTTGGACCCGAGGTAAGTGTTTGGCCTAACCTTAGCTTGAGGGAATAGGTATAGAGTCTTATTTTCTATGTGTAATTCATGTCCAACGTATAGGTGAGGTGACGGGTTCCTATATGTTGTTGTCAAGCATGCCCGTAGGTCATACGTGATGAATCATACTGTGTTCTTAATGTTCTATGTATTAAGAGTAATTGGTGATTTAAAAGTGATACCTTGATGTTGTTTCATGACATGGGAGTTATTGTGTTATTTGTTTCAGTTGAGGCTTTTATTGTTGAAACTGTATTTCTGATGCGAGGTTGGTTATAGTTGAGTCCCTTGCCGGGACAATAGAATTTTTTTAGCATTTCCTTACACTTGAGATTTCTCATTGTTGATATTCACATAATATTGTTGCTTTTATATTACTTATCGCACGAGGGGACATGCCGTGCTGATTGTTTATTATTTATCACACGAGGGGACATGCCGTGTTGATCGTTTATTATTTATCGCACGAGGGGACATGCCGTGCTGATTGTTTATTATTTATCACACGAGGGGACATGCCGTGTTGATCGTTTATTATTTATCGCACGAGGGGACATGCCGTGCTGATTGTTTATTATTTATCACACGAGGGGACATGCCGTGTTGATCGTTTATTATTTATCGCACGAGGGGACATGCCGTGCTGATTGTTTATTATTTATCACACGAGGGGACATGCCGTGTTGATCGTTTATTATTTATCGCACGAGGGGACATGCCGTGCTGATTGTTTATTATTTATCACACGAGGGGACATGCCGTGTTGATCGTTTATTATTTATCGCACGAGGGGACATGCCGTGCTGATTGTTTATTATTTATCACACGAGGGGACATGCCGTGTTGATCGTTTATTATTTATCGCACGAGGGGACATGCCGTGCTGATTGTTTATTATTTATCACACGAGGGGACATGCCGTGTTGATCGTTTATTATTTATCGCACGAGGGGACATGCCGTGCTGATTGTTTATTATTTATCACACGAGGGGACATGCCGTGTTGATCGTTTATTATTTATCGCACGAGGGGACATGCCGTGCTGATTGTTTATTATTTATCACACGAGGGGACATGCCGTGTTGATCGTTTATTACTTATTGCACGAGGAACATTCAGTGTCGAGTGTTACTATATATGCACGAGGGGACATTCTGTGCCGAGTGATTGCGAGATTATGCACGAGGGGACATGCCGTGCCTTTTGCTGTTCATTATCTGTGCTGATGACGTTAAATTCCTGCTTTTACCTTTTTACATTTTAGTTATTACCCTGTTCTACCATGCTAGCATTTTTTTGCCCCTTTACCTCCAGCATGTTCTCCCCGTATCTGTTTTTACTTGTTTATTTCCATCGATACTTTCCTGTTATTATATAGAATTGCACATGTACATATATTGTTGTCGGTCCTAGCCTCGTCACTACTTCGTGGAGGTTAGGCTCGGCACTTACTTAGTACATGGGGTCAGTTGTACTGATGCTACACCTGCACTTCTCTATGTTGTGCAGACTACGCAGTCGGACCCGGTGGTTACTGA
Organism: Nicotiana undulata; assembly: GCA_005239495.1. Taxonomy (NCBI): domain Eukaryota; kingdom Viridiplantae; phylum Streptophyta; class Magnoliopsida; order Solanales; family Solanaceae; genus Nicotiana; species Nicotiana undulata. The sequence goes on from ML284589.1 coordinate 19,374, forward strand.
CAGTCGGAGCATTTCATCAATTCATACAGGAGACATCGAGGTAGACCTGAAGACGTTCGTGGGCCTTGGCGTCACCTTCCACCTTTCACTTTCAGCCCTGTCTCGTCTTATAGTTCAAAGACAGTCATATGTACTTATTTCAGACCTTTGTGTTTAGTGATCTCTTAGACAGTTCGTGAGTATATGACACCAGTTCTGGGATATGTATATGGGTTTTATCTCGAAGTTGCTATATTATTTGTGGTAATTTGTTAACCTTTATATTTTTTACCATCGATGCCTTAGTTATCTTGTTCGTTTTAGTTGTTAATAAGTTTTATTTAGTCCAACGTTGGCTTGTCTAGCGGGTTCAACGTTAGACGCAGTTATGGCCCGAAGGTGGGATTTCGGGTCGTGACAGAAGTAGCACCACTGAAGTGAACAGGGAAAAGTTTGATAAACCTGTCCAATCTACACAAAGCATATGAAGACATGGCTGCCTCAATAACGGGCGGCACAGTTTCAACTGGCTGAATTACCCCAACTGAATTAGGGGCTGGGGTCTAAACCTGAGGAGTAGTCTGGACCGGAGTGTGAATAGTAGGAGTCTGAATCCCTCCTCCAGCATGAGATACGGCTGCTGCAATAGGGAATGTGCCAGTCTGGGCCACACTCTCCATAAGGCCCACTAAACAGACCAAAGCATCCTAAAGAACCGGGGTAGCAATAAACCCCTCGGGGACCTGAGCTGGTCCCGCTCGAACGGTCTGAGCTGGAACCCCCTCCTTAATCTCGATCTAAGGTTCCACAGCTGGGGATGCTGCTTGAACAATGGGCTGAGTCCTGCCCCTGCCTCGGCCTCTAGCGCGGCCTCACCCTCTGCCCCTAGTAGGAGTTGCTGCTGCGGGAAGACTGAAATGCTGGTCAGCGAAAGAGGAAGCACGTGTTCTCTCCATCTGCGAGAGAATAGAAAAATCCATCAGTATTTGAGACAACAAGAATCACACGATAGAATAGAAATAAAATGGACTTGTTTCCTAACTCAATAGCCTCTGAGAGATAAGCACAGACGTCTCTGTACCGATCCTTCAGACTCTACTAAGCTTGTTCGTGAATTGTGAGACCTAAGCAACCTAGGGCTCTGATACCAACTTGTCACGACCCAAATTCCCAACCTTAGAGATCGTGATGGCGCCTAACATCACATTCGCTAGGCAAGCTAATGTTAGAGTTCGATTAATTACTTTTCTTTGATTATCCATGTAGACATAATAAAATAATTTAAAGTAATCTTAATCTAATGGTTTCAATGAATAACTCCAAATATAAAATGATAAACCACTAAATAAACCGAGCCACGAACTAATTATATAAATAACTCGAAGAATATCCCAGAGTTTGATGTCACAATTCACGAACTACTAAAGAATACTACAAATAATGGGCTGAAAGAAACAATATAATTTTTTAGAGAAAATATAAAACAGTCTCTACGAACTAAGAGAAGACTCTCGGGATCTGCGAACGCCGGCAGATATACCTCGTGTCTCAGGATAATAGGTAGCTACAACTAAAAATCTCTACTGCTGGCCGATACCTGGATCTGCACAAAGAGTGTAGAGTATAGTATCAGTACAACCGACCCCATGTACTGAGTAAGTGCCGAGCCTAACCTCGACAAAGTAGTGACGAGGCTAAGGCGGGGCAATTATAACTTAACTTGTGACAATATATATTTATAATAACGCAATAAAACAATTCTACACCAACAAGAAAATATAAACTGAAACAATAAATAAAATAACTTAGCCGCCTATTCCAGGCCTCAGCTGTCACCAAAATTTCACAAAATTTCCAAATTTCCAAACTTTAATTTAAAATAACCAAATGTGCAAGATTTGGAAAAACAATAGAACAAAACAATAAACATCCAAATCTTTGTAATAAAAATCAGTAAAGCATAATTATCCTCCCTTATCACTGTCATGTATTTATATTTTCCCTGTCCACCCTTATCACAGTCGTATATATTTATTTTCCATGTCCACCCTTATCACACTCATATATATTTCCCCTGTCCAGCCTTATCACACTCATATATATATATATATATATATATATATATGATTGTGATAAGGGTGGACAGGAAAAATATATATGACTGTGATAAAGGTGGGCAGGAAAAAAAAAATTTATATATATATATATATATATATATATAT
>ML284592.1:424-19107 GCA_005239495.1 Nicotiana undulata
TTAAGAACATAGTAAGTTACATCACAATTGACTCACGGGCATGCTTGACCGCAACGCATAGGCACTCGTCACCACGCCTATACGTTGGACATGAGTTTCACATAACAAGTAAGACTCTATACCTAATCCCTCAAGCTGAGGTTAAGCCAAACACTTACCTCGGCTCCAAGAAAATGCAGGTCAAGCCTCGATCACATCCTTTCCTTTAGAATCTGACTCCAGAACGGTATTATCTAGACATAATCAACCCAAGTACATCAATAATGGCTCAATAAATCAACCCCATAGCCTAATTATTTATTTCAAAGCATTCTTCCTAAGATTCCAAAATTTGACCCCGGGCCCGCTTGGTCCAAACACGAGGCCGTTACCAAAACCCGATCACCCATAACCCTGTGCGAACGCACCCCCACCCCCTACCCTGTATGAACTCACCCCCATCCCCGCGATCGCACAACCCAGTTTCCCTTACCCTGTGCGATCACATTTAATTAACCGCGATCGGACAGTTGCCAAGCCCAACTAATAAAAATACTTGTTAAAAACGGGCAGAACCCTTTCTTCACCAAATTTTCGAGGTTTTCAGCCCTAAAAATGATTTTCTTCAACAATTTTCATCACCAAGTCATAGGTAATCAATTCAAAACTTTGTTCTTTCAATTCCTTACTATTTTGCATCAGTTTTAAAGCAAAAACAAAGAATTTTCATATTTAAAAATCTAGGTTTTGGGTAGAATTGGGGAGTTTTGTAAAAATCGAATTTTCATATCAAATTAAGGTCGGATGTCAAAACTAATAGCATATTTGGGTTCGTGGGTGAATGGGTAAACGTAATTTGGTCCGAACTCCGAGTTTAGACCAAGCGGGCCCGGGGTCGGGTTTTAATTTTTTTGAGAAAAGCTTAGAAAAAATTGTATTTTCAATAAAGTTAATTTCTTTAGCATTAGTTAATGATATTAAGTTAATTTTGATTAGATTCGAGCAAGTAAGAGGTGAATTCAAAAGGAAAAGCAATAATTGAGCAGTGAGTGGCCTGCGGAATTGAGGTAAGCGTTTGGCCTAAGTTTAGCTTGAGGGAATAGGACTCCCCACTTGTTTGTTATGTGAATTGCATGGGCGTGGTGTATAGGTGTGGTGGCGAGTATCTATGCACCACCCAAAGTGTTTGCTAAAATATGATCCCCTTTTCCATTCCCCACTTATTTGATTATTGTCTTAACTGTTACATGTTCATTATTATTTCTATGACTATTTGGCCTTGTTGAATTGTTGTTAGTATTGTTGTGACTATTTAAAAAGAGTATTGGCTTTTTGGACTGGTTTCCTCGTGATATAAATATGGCTGAGAGGTTTGGTATTGTTTTATGGAATAAATGCATATATTTTGATATTCTTGTTGGTTTCTTGATTGAGAGGTAATTGATGAAGTCATGAGGAAAATGCAGTTTATTATTTATAATTGTTGAAATAAAAGTATTGTGAAAGGCTTGGCCTGATTTGTGAAATTTTTGAATAAACTGATATGATATGTCTGGTGGGAGCGGGTTGCACGCCGCAACAAGGAGTGATAAGGGAGGACAAGTAGGATCGGGTTGCACGCTGCAACAGAAGTAATAAGGGAGATATTTTAGGGAGGAGCAATAAGGGAGGACAGGTGGGAGCGGGTTGCACGCCGCAACAAGGAGTGATAAGGGAGGATGTTTACATTTATATTTTACTGATTTTCCAAGAAAAAGAGAATCAAAGTTTTAAAAAGCTAAAATGTTTATTTTACTACTCTTTAAATATTTTAGTACTGTTTTTATTTAAAGTTAAAGTTTGGAACTCAGAAGAGATATTTGAGAATTGATTATAGCTGAGTTATTTTATTTCATTTGGTTGCAACACTTAATTATCTATTTGTTTAGATTTCTTTCTTGCTCATTATTTATTGTTGTTAAAGATTATATTGTTGAAGCCCGACTTAGCCTCGTCGCTACTTCGCCGAGGTTAGGCTCGGCACTTACTCAGTACATGGGTCGTGTGTACTGATACTACACTCTGTGCTCTTTTTGCACAGATCCAGGTACCGTTCAACAGTAGAGGATTCTAGGAAGACCACCCGATTTCGTTTGGAGACACGAGGTACATCTGCCGGCATTCGCAGATATCCGAGAGTCTTCTCCTATAATGACATACACTGTTTTATATCATTTAGAACAGTTACACTATTTCTTTCAGACATTATTTGTAGTATTCTTTAGTTGTTTGTGGGTTGTGACACCAGACCCTGAGGTAGTCTTAGAGTTATTATTATAATTAATTCATGGTTCGTTTTACTTAATTGGTCATTATTATTATGCTACTTTATTATTTTTGGGAATTGTTCTAGTTAAATTCATTTGGAAATTATGTCATTTATGCTTAAGTAATTATTTAAGAATGTCGATTAACTGAATTCTAACATTGGCTTGCCTAGAAAGTGTGGTGTTAGGCACCATCACGATCCCTAAAGATGGGAATTTGGGTCGTGAAAAGTTGGTATATTGATGCTTATATTGCCCACAAAGAGGGAGAGGGTCAGACGGTTTATTGATGGCCTTGCTCAGCCCATCAGGTTGCAGATGGCCAAGGAGACAGGATCCGAGATTTCTCTTCAGGATGCAACTAATATAGCTAGGAGGGTTGAGTCAGTTCTTGGGATGGGAGGTCAGGGGTCAGACAAGAGACCTCTCCATTCCGGTGTTTTTCGTGGTGCCTCATCTAGAGGCGGGACTTCGTTTAGTAGTGGCCATTCATCCAGGTCATTCCATTCAGCGCTACAGGTTTCACATGGTACTTCATGGTGTCGTGGTTCTTATGCACCTCCTTCTACTCAGCCAGTCTACAGTTAGTTATTATCGTGGTCAGCCAGTTCGTCAGGGCCAGTCCTCATATCAAGAGGGATGTTTTGAGTGTGGTGAATATGGGCATGTTCGGAGAGTCCGAAATTTCTGAGTAGTCAGCATCAGTACCGGGGTTCTCGTGCCATAGTTTCGGCACCAGCTGCAGTACCACCTGCCCAGCCAGCAAGGGGTAGGGGTCAGGTAGTCATAGGTAGAGGCCAGAATGTTAGAGGTGGAGGACAGATAGCTAGAGGTGGAGGTCAGCCTGCTAGAGGTGGAGGTCCTCCCAGAGGTGTGGTTAAGGGTGGTGGGGCTCCGCCCCGACCATATGCTTTTCCAGCTAGGCCTGAGGCAGAATCCTCCAACGCTGTTATTATAGGTATCATCTCAGTTTGTGATAGAGTTGCTTCCGTTTAGTTTGATCCAGGGTCTACTTATTCGTATGTTTCCTCATATTTTGCTTCGTATTTGAATGTGTCCCGTGATCCCTTAAGTGTTCCTGTTTATGTGTCTACACCGGTGGGGGATGCTATTATGGTAGATCGAGTCTATCGTTCGTGCGTGGTAGTCATCAAAGGTCTTGAAACAAGTATTGATCTTTTAGTCCTAGACATGGTTGACTTTGATATTATATTGGGCATGGATTGGTTGTCACCCTACTATGCCATTTTGGACTGTCACGCCAAGATAATTACCTTAGCCTTACCGGGGTTTCCTCGATTAGAATGGAAAGGGACTCCTAGTCGTTCTCCTAGTCGGGTAATTTCATATGCCAAGGCTCGTCGCATGGTGGAGAAAGGGTGTTTGGCTTATTTGGCTCATATTCGTGATTCTGATGCTGAGGTATCTTCTATAGAGTTAGTTCCTATCGTGCGTGAATTTCCTGAGGTATTTCCTGCAGACCTGCCGGGTATGCCGCCCGACAGGGATATTGATTTCTGTATTGATGTGGCTCCGGGCACTCAGCCCATTTCCATTCCTCCATATAGGATGGCCCCACCAGAACTGAAAGAGTTAAAAGAACAGTTACAAGATTTGCTAGATAAGGGTTTCATAAGACCCAGTGTCTCGCTTAGGCGTGCACCAATTTTGTTCGTAAAGAAGAAAGATGGGTCAATAAGAATGTGCATAGACTACAGGCAGCTGAATAAAGTTACTATCAAGAATAAATATCCATTGTCGAGGATTGATGACCTGTTTGATCAGCTTCAAGGTGCTAGAGTGTTTTCAAAAATTTATTTGAGGTCAGGCTACCATCATCTGAAGATTAGGGCGTCCGATATCCCTAAGACAGCATTTTGTACGATGTATGGGCACTATGAATTTTTGGTTATGTCTTTTGGGCTGACTAATGCTCCAGCGGCCTTTGTGGACTTAATGAATCAGGTTTTCAAGCCACATCTGAACTCTTTTGTGATCGTGTTCATTGATGACATTCTTATATACTCCCGCAGTCGGAAAGAGCATGAGCAGCATCTCCGTATAGCACTCCAGACTTTGAGAGATAATCAGTTGTATGCTAAGCTTTCTAAATGTGAGTTCTGGTTAGATTCCGTAGCCTTTTTGGGTCATATTCTATCAGCTGAGGGTATTCAGGTTGATCCTAAGAAGATAGAGGCAGTCAAGAACTGGCCTAGACCCACCACAGTCACGGAGATTAGGAGTTTCTTGGGTTTGGCCGGTTACTACCGTCGTTTTGTGGAGGGATTTTCATCCATAGCATCCCCAATGACTAAATTGACTCAGAAAGATGCCCCATTTACATGGTCAGATGAGTGTGAGGCGAGCTTTCAGAAGCTCAAGACAGCCTTGACTTCAGCACCAGTGTTGGTGTTACCATCAGATTCGGGTTCTTTCACGGTGTATTGTGATCCTTCTCGAGTTGGCCTTGGAGCAGTGTTGATACAGGATGGCAGGGTGATTGCATATGCGTCTCATCAGTTGAAAGTCCATGAGATGAATTACCCTGTTCATGATTTAGAGTTGGCAGCTATTGTGCATGCTTTGAAAATTTGGAGGCATTATCTTTATGGCTTGCCGTGTGAGATTTTTACTGACCATCGTAGCCTCCAGTACTTATTCAAGCAGAAAGATCTAAATTTGAGGCAGCGGAGGTGGTTAGAGTTGTTAAAAGATTATGATGTCATTATATTGTACCACCCGGGGAAGACCAATGTGGTGGCCGATGCATTGAGTAGAAAGGCGGTGAGTATGGGCAGTCTTGCGTATATCCCAGCTGGCAATAGACTGTTGGCTTCAGACATTCAGATTTTGGCTAATCAGTTTGTGAGGTTGGATATTTCTTCCAGCAGTGTCTAGCTTATACTGTCGCTCGATCTTCTCTAATTGATCGTATCCGAGAGTAGCAGGATGATGACCCACATTTGGCGGTCCTTAGGGACACGGTTCGGCATGGCGATGCCAAGCAGGTTACAGTTAGAGATGATGGCGTTTTGAGGATGCAGGGTAGGTTGTGTGTGCCTAATGTTGATGGCCTCCGTGAATTGATCCTTGAGGAGGCTCACAGCTCCAAGTATTCTATTCACCCAGGTGCAGCAAAAATGTACCAAGATTTGAAACAACATTATTGGTGGAGAAGGATGAAAAAGGACATTATGGCTTATGTGGATCGTTGCTTAAATTGTCAGTAGGTAAAGTATGAGCATCAGAGACCTGGTGGTTTTCTTCAGCAGATAGAGATTCCTGAGTGGAAGTGGGAGCGTATCACTATGGACTTCGTTGTTGGGCTCCCACGGACTCAGAGGAAGTTCGATGCGGTTTGGGTTATTGTGGATAGGCTGACTAAATCAGCACACTTCATTCCAGTGGCTAGTACTTATACTTCAGAGCGGTTGGCTGAGTTGTATATTCGGGAGATTGTTCGCCTTCATGAGGTTCCCGTGTCTATCATTTCTGATCGGGGTACGCAGTTTACTTCGCACTTTTGGATGGCAGTTCAGTGAGAATTGGGTACCCGAGTGGAGTTGAGTACAACATTTCACCCTCAGACTAACGGGCAGTCCGAGCGTACCATTCAGATATTGGAGCACATGCTCCGCGCTTGTGTTATTGACTTTGGGAGTTCATGGGATCAGTTCTTGCCGCAAGCGGGGTTTGCTTATAATAATAATTATCAGTCGAGCATTCAGATGGCTCCTTATGAGGCATTATATGGTAGCCGGTGCAGATCGCCAGTTGGATGGTTCGAGCCAGGAGAGGCTCGGTTGTTGGGGACAGACTTAGTTCAGGAGGCCTTAGATAAGGTCAAGGTTATTCAGGAAAGACTTCGTGCAGCTCAGTCTAGGAAAAAGAGTTATGCCAATCATAAGGTTCATGATGTAGCATTCATGGTTGGAGAGAGAGTATTGCTTCGTGTGTCGCCCATGAAGAGTGTTATGAGATTTGGGAAGAAGGGCAAGTTGAGCCCTAGGTATATCGGGCCGTTTGATATTCTTGATAAGGTGGGGGAGGTAGCTTACAGACTTGCATTGCCTCCAAGGTTATCCTCAGTTTATCCGGTATTCCATGTGTCTATGCTCCGGAAATATCATAGTGACCCATCCCGCGTGTTAGATTTCAGCTCTGTCCAATTGGACAAAGACTTGACTTTTGTGGAGGAGCCGGTTGCTATTTTAGACCGGCAGATTCGCCAATTGAGATCTAAAAGTTTCCCTTCAGTTCGAGTGCTGTGGAGAGGACAGCCCGTTGAGGCAGCTACTTGGGAGTCTGAGTCAGACATGCAGAGTAGATACCCACGCTTGTTCGCCACTTCAGGTAATTTTCTATGTCCGTTCGAGGACGAGCGTATGTTTTAGAGGTGGAGATTGTGATGACCCAAGGGGTAATTTTATAAAATTAGACTCTGTTCCATGAAAAATAACCATAAAAAACGAAAATGAAATACCTCGATGTCACGACCCGAAATCCCACCTTCAGGTCGTGATGGCGTCTAACGTTGAACCCGCTAGATAAGACAATGTTTTGAATAAATAAACTCATCAATAGTTAAAATGAACAAGATAATTAAGGCAACTGTGATTAACAATATGAAAGTTAAACAAATTTTCAGAACTATATAACAAGCCTCGAAAATAAATCCCGTAAACATAACCCAGAACTGGTGTCACTAACTCACGAACAGTCTAAATGATTACTATATACAAAGATCTGAAAATAAATACATATAACTGTCTCTGAACTATAGAATAAGACAGGGCTGAAGAAGAAGGATAAGAGGTGACGCCAAGGCCCACAAACGTCTGCGGGACTACCTCGATGTCTCCTGAATGGACTGAAGGATACTCCCTCCGTTAATGTCCACCGGGTCCAGCTGCGTAGTCTGCACAACATAAAGATGTGCAGGTGTAGCATCAGTTAAACTGACCCCATGTACTGAGTAAGTGCCGGGCCTAACCTCGGCGAAGTGGTGACGAGGCTAGGACACGACAACAATAATACCTAAGAAGTTCAATAATATAACAGGAAGAAATGACAGGAAATAAGCAAGTAAAGACAGGTACGGGGAGAACATGCTGGGGATAAAGGGAGTAACAATTTCCAAAACAGCAGAATAAGATAAGAACTGAAATGTAGAAGTAAAGGCAGGAATTAGATGCTCGAAACGAGTAAATACACAGAAAAAGGCACGGCATGACCCCTCGTGCATAACCTCACAATCGCTCGGCACGGAATATCCCCTCATGCATAGCCTCACAGTCACTCGGCACGGAATGTCCCCTCGTGCAATAAATAATAAACACTCAGCACGGCATGTCCCCTCGTGCGATAAATGATAAAATCACTCGGCACGGAATGTCCCCTCGTGCATAATATAATAATAAAATCATTCGGCACGGAATGTCCCCTCGTGCATATCCTCACAGTCAGTTGGCACGGAATGTCCCCTCGTGCATAGTATATACAGAAACAACAATTCAATATGAAGGTTCAACAATGAGAAGTTCTAAATGTACAGAAATGATCAACAAAATTTTATCATCCCGGCAAGGGACTCAGCTATAACCAATCTCACTCAGAAGTAATCATTTCAACAGTAAAATTTTGAACCGAACAAATAATTGTTAAATCTCCACTTCATGAACAACCTCAATGTATCACTCCCAATTAACCATTTAGTCATAACACAAGGAATATCAACAAACACGGTACAAATTATCAAGCTCGACTCACGGGCATGCTTGACCACAACATATAGGTACTCATCACCTCACCTATACATTGGACATGATATAACACATAGCACATAGACTCTATACCTATTCTCTCAAGATAAGGTTAGGCCAAACACTTACCTCGATGCCTCGAACACAAATCAAGCCTCAACTACCGCTTTACCTCTTGGTTCCGCCACCAACACGCTCGTATCTAGCCACAAGTTACTTAATTATATCAATAAAGGCTAATTGAATCAATTCTAATGCATGGAAATGAGTTTTCTAAAGTTTTCCCCAAAAAGTCAAAAGTCGACCCCGGGCCCGCTTGGTCCAAACCCAAAATTCGGACCAAAACTCGATTACCCATTGACCCCCGAGCCCGGGTATACAATTGATTTTGGAATCCGACCCCAAATTGAGGTCTAAATTCCCAAATTTTGATATTCTTAGGTCTTTCCCCAAATTTCCCAATTTTCCCATGAAAACCCTAGATTCTAGGATGCAATCTTGTAAAAAGAAGTTAAAAAGTAAAGAAATTGAGTTAGAAATCACTTACCAATGTTTTTGAAGAAGAAAAGTGTTTAGAAAATCGCCTCTTACGTTTTAGGGTTTTTGAAAAGTGGAAAATAGCTGAAATTACGTTATTTATAGGTACCCCCTCCCAGGCCTCCACCACGGTCCGCGGTAAGACGACCGCACCGCGAAGGCCTTATTGCAAGTTCTCTGAAGTTCGACCACCGCGGTCCGCGGTAAAGAGACCGCGACCACGGTGCTGCTGCAGGTCTCGCTGAAGTCTTCCACCGCGGTCCGTGCTAAGGCGACCGCGACAACGTAGGGAGCACTACAGACCGTGCTAGGGCGACCGCGGCCGCGCTCCCAGGTTCAGAGACCTGTTACTGCAACTGCAATACTTGAATTTTAGTGTAATGCAACCCGGAACCTACCCAAAACTAATCCGAGCCTTCGGAACCTCAAACAAAAGTGCACACAACCGCGGAAACACGTTACGGGCTTATTCAAGAATTCAAAACACCGACTCACTATCATAAACATTGAATTACACCTCAAATCACATGAAATTTCTCGACCTTTCTCAACCTTCACATCTTCCCACTTTCAGTTCAAATCTCATCAAATTCAACTCTGTCTCTCACTAATTTCACAGATATTTAGTTTAAAAATATTGGATTTATCTTGGCTCTGTCTGTGATGACCCAAAAAGGGGTCATCTTATGAGAACCTAATTTTTGACTATGTTCCGAGGCCCTGAAAGCCTCCGTTAAGCTCACCTCGATGTGCGTGCACAGCCCGGGCGCGTAGCCGGGAAGCCTTTATGTGAAAACTTGATTAAGAGTTAAATTTATGATAATTAATTGAATAAAGTTGACTTTGGTCAACAGTTTTTGGTAAACGGACCGGGATCCGTGATCCGGCGGTCCCGGAAGGTCCGTAGGAAAATATGGGACTTGGGCGTATGCCCGGAATCGAATTTCGAGGACCCAAGTCTGAGAAATGAATTTTTAAAGAAAATTGTTTTGTGAAAATATTAAAGGCTTATGAAAATGAACCTTGATGTGAAACCTGTGCTGCCAAGCTCGTATTATGATTTTGGAGCCCGGAATAGGTTCAATATGTGTTATATAAGTTATCTGTGAAATTTGGTAAGAAACGGACTCGATTTGATTGGTTTCGGATCAAAATGAGGAAAATTGGAGTTCAGAAGTTTTGAGGTTTGTAAAGGATTTGAAATTTGGCTTGAAAGGTGAATTTATGTTCTCGAGGTCCGAATGAAATTTCGAGACCAGGAATAGTTCCTTTGTGTCATTTATAACTTGTCTGCAAAATTTGAAGTCATTCCGAGTACTTTAGGCTGGTTCGGCGCGTTGAAGTGAATTCTAGAATTTCAAGTTCTTAAGTTTTGATTCAATTTGGTTTTGGGGTTGAATTCTGAGTTTCGTTGTTGTTATTCAAGTTCCGGAAGTTCGGGCGAGTCCGTATCATGAATACAGACTTGCCGGTGCATTTGGACGGAGTCCCGAGGGGCTCGGGTGTGTTTTAGACCCCCGGGAGCTAAGTTGGAAAACCAGAAAAATCTGCTATCTGGTTTCCTTCCCTGCGATCGCAGAAGGTGGGTTGCGATCGCAGAGAAGGATTTTGCTGGGCTAGTGATTGTTCATTGCGATCGCAGCCTCCCCTCCGTGATCGCAGAGGTCTGGGTTCCACACCTTCGCGATCGCAACCCGTTTCTTGCGATCGCATAGAGTCGCGTCTGGGCCGGGTGAGTTTTTTCTTCGCGATCGCAGGACCCCTGCCGCGATCGAAGAACCTCTGCCGCGATCACAGAGGTCTGGCCAGTTGGCCTTCGCGATCGCAGGCCCCTTGTCGCGATCGCAGTGAAGGAATCACTGGACAGTTTTATAAAATACGGGACTTAGCCTTGTTCCTCCATTTTCATCTTCCTCTTCAAGATTTTAGAGAGCTCTTCAAGGGACCTTCCACCACTGCTATTGAGGTAAGTAAACTCCATAGTTTTACTAGTTTCAAACACTAGTCCCTAGTTAAATTCACTACTAAATTATCTAAAGTCATAGAATTAGGTAGTAATTATAGGGTTCTTGAGGATTTTGTAATTTTCCATTTTAGGCCATGAAATCAAGTAGAAATCACACCTTAATGATCCTTAGGCTATAGGTGAGTGATCCCTTCGAGAATTTTCGGAATTTGACCATGAGAGGCCGGGGTTGGAAATTGGGAATTCTTCAAGAATGGCAATTTTATTGAATAACTAAGATAAGTTATCACATTGTACATGCATTGATGTTATTGTATATCTTTTGACTAGTTGCGAGTCCTCGAGTATAGAATTTGGAGTTTCGGGCACAATTGTGGTCCGAGGGGTAGATTCGACACGAGGTGAGTCTCCTTTCTAACCTTGTAAGAGGGAATTGTCCCCATAGGTGATGTATATGCTATGTGTAACTTGTTTGGGGGCAACGTACGCGCCAAGTGACGAGAGTGTGTACGTAGCGGCTATTATATTTATGTTCGGGTAGTTAGGCCCACCTCATGCCTTGTATGTTTTTCTTGTAATGCCTGATATGTTTTCTTTGGAATGCTTCATATGATTATTGTAATGCCATATGTACTACGAAATTATGTTTTGCACCGCATTATTCTTCTGAGGCTCTATTGAAAAGAAATTGTGAAATATATGGGAGCGGGCCGTATGCCACGGAGGAATTGAAAAGTAATTGAAATTTATGGGAGGGGGCCGTACGCCACGGCAGTGTTGAAAAGCAATTGAAATATATGGGATCGGGTCGTACGCCACTGCAGTGTTGAAAAGAAATTGAATTGAATATGGGATCGGGACGTACGTCACGGCGAGTGTATAAAGTACCTTATGGGAGCGGGCCGTACGCCACGGGGGATCTAAGAATTTGTGATTATTGTTTCATTCGGTGGTCTTACTCTTGAAAGTGCTTTATTTTTAAAGTTCAGTAGGTGTTTGGATTTTTTCTGCTTTTAGTATATGTACTTTTTGCTTATTTCCCTGACATGCCCATGCCTATATTTCAGCATATTTTATCATATGTTATTACTGATGGACCTTAGTGAGTATCGAGTCGACCTCTCGTCACTACTTCTTCGAGTTTATGCGGGATACTCACTTGGTACATATTTATTTAATATGTACTCATGCTGCACTTTCTTTTCTTTTCTGTACTTGGCTGTACAGGTCCGGAGGCTGGCACGTCTGACTATCAGGCCGGTGCTGGATATTGACAGCGTGGTCATACTTCACGGTGAGCTACTTTCCCGGCGACTCTCTAGTAGCACCCTGGAGCTCTTTTGTTGTATTCCTCTGTCCATTTCATTCAGACGAAGACTCTTTATATATTGTAATCATTGTATATTCAGTAGTTCCCCATGACACTCGTAACACTAGTTCCTGGCACACACGCGTAGTGTATTTATATTGTTGGGGTTTTGGGATATATATCCATGTGTATGCTATATCTCTAACTTGTTTGATTAGATGGGAAGGGTAGCACTTGGTGTAGTTTTCTTTGGCTTCCCTAACCCCGTCGTTGGGCGCCATCACGACTCGTATTAGGATTCTGGGTCGTGACAACGTGGTATCAGAACACTAGGTTCACGTGAGTCTCACGAGTCATGGGCAGGCCCAGTAGAGTCTTGCGGATCGGTACGGAGACGTCTGTATTTATCTTCAGGAGGCTATGGGGTGTTAGGAAACTTCCATTTATTCATATCCTGTCGTGCAATCTATGATGTACTCAAACTTATTATTCTATTCTCTCACATATTGTGAGGACGCGCGCATCCAATGTTCCTGGTCCAGGAGAGGCTGCTGCCCCGGCTGCCCAAGGTTGGGGTAGAGGATGGGGCAGAGCACCTGCTCAAGGCAGGGGACGAGGGCGTCCCAGATCTACGCCAGTGGCACCACCAGAGGACCCTATTATAGAGGAGCAGGATGAGGTGCCTCCAGTAGCACATGCTCCAGTGGATTTCATGACGGGGCCAGGCTTCCAGGAGGTCATGAGCCGTATGCTGAGCTTCATGGACACTATGTCTCAGGCTGGTTTATTTCCAGCCGACCCTGCTACTTCGTAGGCGGGAGGGGGAGTCCAGACTCCTACCGCTCAGGCCATAGGTCAGGCAGCAGCAGCACGTCATACCCCGGGCACACCGCCCGTGGGAGGGGTTCAGCCCGTAGTAGCAGCCCCAGAGCCCAGGCCAGTTGCAGAGGGTGACCAGCAGAAGATGTTAGATAGATGGACCCGACTTTGCCCTCCAGTCTTCGGGGGTGAGCGGGGAGAGGATGCTCAGGATTTTATTGACAGGTGCAGGGACAGACTGCACAACTTGAGGAATTTGGAATCCCATGGAGTGGATTTCACCACATTTCAGTTAGAGGGCATAGCTCGCAGGTGGTGGCAGTCCAATATTCTTAGCAGGCCAGCAGATTCTCTTCCTGTCACTTGGGGTCAGTTCGCTCAGTTATTTCTAGACAGATACATTCCACCTTCTGAGAAGGAGGAGCTACGGGGTCAGTTTGAGCGACTAGAGTAGGGGCAGATGTCAGTGACTGATTATGAGGCTAGATTTTCCGAGTTGTCTCGCCATGCCCTTATGATATTGCCTACTGATGCCGAGAGGGTGCGACGGTTTGTGGCAGGCTTGCATCCAGGTATTAGGGCCTCTATGGCCAGAGAGGTAGAGATGGGTACCCCATACCAGCTTGTAGTCGAGATAGCTCGACGGATTGAGGGTTACCGTGTGAGGAGCAAGGAGCAGGGTCATCCAGGTCAGCAGGACAAGAGAGCCAGGTTCACAGGTGACTTCAGAGGTGCTCCAGCTAGGGGTAGAGGTCACTTCGGAGGCGGCCAATTCAGTAGGCCCTCATATTCAGCACCTCCACTACCACCCCGGGGAATTTCAGCGAGGCCTCAGTTCGGCGCTATGCCAGAGCATTCCTATCGTCCCCCAGCCACTCAGGGTGCACCCAGCAGTTATTCCAGTCATCAGAGATCCTCTAGTTCCTATTTCAGTGCTTTACTAGAGGGTTCACACCGCCCTCCAGCTATTCAGGGTTCTTCCTCTGTCGGGCAGCGGGCTATAGCACTAGGAGGTTGTTTCGAGTGTGGGGAGCCGGGTCATAGGTGGAGGTTTTGTCCCAGGTATCGGGGTAAGGCAGTGCAGCAGAGTTATCAGCCTAGGAGTTCAGCACCAGCAGTCTGGCTGCCCTGAGGTGGGGGACAGGTCGGCAGGGGTCGTCCTAGAGGGGGAGGCCAGTCAGGAGGAGGTCAGTTATTTCATGTTCACTCTGGGGGAGTTCAGTCTGCAGGAGCCTCAGCCAGATTTTATGCCATTCCGGCCAGATCAGATGCAGTGGCCTCAGACACCGTGATCACAGGTATTATCTCATTATGTGGTAGGGAGGTTTCGGTACTATATTATCCAGGATCCACATATTCATATGTTTCCGTACTATTTGCTCATTTTCTGGATATCCCTCGTGAGTCCTTGGGTTCTCCTATATATGTGTCCACTCCTGTGGGTGATTCTGTGGTAGTAGACCGAGTCTATTGGTCTTGTGTGATTACTTTCTGTGGTTTCGCTACCAGAGCAGATCTTTTATTGCTGGATATGATTGATTTTGAGGTTATCCTAGGCATGGATTGGCTATCTCCTTATCATGCTGTGTTAGATTGCCATGCCAAGACAGTCACATTAGCCATGCCTGAGTCGCCTAGACTAGAATGGAGAGGTTCTTCAGTTAGTGCCTCCAGCCGGGTTATTTCCTTCATAAAGGCTCGGCATATGGTCGAGAAGGGTTGTTTGGCCTACCTTGCTTATGTGCGGGACACCACCGCCAAGTCTCCTACCATTGATTCAGTGCCTGTTGTTCGAGAGTTTCCGGATGTGTTTCCTTCAGATCTTCCAGGCATGCCTCCAGATCGAGATATTGACTTCTCTATTGATTTGGCCCCAGATACTCAGCCTATCTCCATCCCCCCTATCGTATGGCTCCTAAGGAGCTGAAGGAGTTGAAGAAGCAGCTTGAGGAGTTGTTGTCCAAGGGGTTCATCAGGCCGAGTGTGTCGATGTGGGGTGCTCCAGTCTTATTTGTGAAGAAGAATGATGGGTCTATGCGGATGTACATTGACTACCGCCAGCTGAATAAAGTAACCATCAAGAATAAGTATCCTCTTCCGCGCATCGATGATTTGTTTGATCAGTTACAGGGAGCTCGCGTGTTTTCTAAGGTTGACTTGAGATCGGGTTATCATCAGCTGAGGATTCGGGCTTCAGATGTTCTGAAGACGGCATTTCATACCAGATATGGCCATTATGAGTTCCTGGTGATGTCTTTTGGTTTGACTAATGCCCCCGCAGCCTTCATGGACTTGATGAATAGGGTATTCAGGCCGTATATTGATTCCTTCATCATCGTCTTCATTGATGACATCTTGATTTATTCGCGGAGCCTGGGTGAGCATGAGCAGCACTTGAGAGTTGTGCTCCAGACCTTGGGGGAACAGAAGGTGTATGCTAAGTTCTCTAAGTGTGAGTTCTGGTTAGATTCTGTGGCATTTTTGGGGCATGTGGTATCCGGAGAAGGTATCAAGGTTGATTCTCAGAAGATTGAGGCGGTTCAGAGTTGGCCACGTCCTACTTCAGCTACAGAGATTAGGAGTTTCTTGGGCATAGCAGGCTATTATCGCCGATTCGTGGAGGGGTTCTCCTCTATTACAGCCCCACTGACCAGATTGACTCAGAAGAATGTCCCATTTCGGTGAACCGACGAGTGTGAGGCGAGCTTTTAGAAGCTCAAGTCAGCCTTGACCTCAGTACCAGTTCTGTCATTGCCTTCCGATTATGGGATGTATACCGTGTATTGCGACGCTTCACGCGTCGGGTTGGGGTGTGTGCTGATGCAGGATGGCAGGGTTATTGCTTATGCTTCGCGACAGCTGAAGGTTCATGAAAAGAATTACCCTGTGCACGATTTGGAGTTGGCAGCGATTGTTCATGCTTTGAAGATATGGCGGCACTATCTATATGGTGTATCCTGTGAGGTTTATACTGACCACCGCAGCCTGCATTACTTACTTAAGCATAGGGACCTTAACTTGAGGTAGCGGAGATGGCTTGAGTTATTAAAAGATTATGATCTCACTATTTTATATCACCCGGGAAAGGGTAATGTAGTAGCAGATGCTTTGAGCAGGAGGGCAGCGAGTATGGGTAGCTTGGCCTACATTGCAGCTGAGGAGAGACCTTTATCCTTGGATATTCAGTCCTTAGCCAATCGCCTTCTGAGATTGGACCTTTCAGAGCCTCGTCGAGTTTTGGCTCATGTAGTTGCTCAGTCTTCATTATTGGGAGAGATTAAGGCTCGACAATTTGATAATCCCCGCCTTACAGAGCTTCGGGATGCAGTGGTCCGTGGCAGGGCCAAGGAGGTTACTTTGGGAGAGGATGGTGTCTTGAGGCTCCAGGACCGTTTATGTTTTCCTAATATTGATGGCTTGAGGAAGAGAATTTTGGAAGAGGCCCACAGTTCCAGGTATTCTATTCATCCGGGTGCGACGAAAATGTATCGTGATTTGAAGCAACACTACTGGTGGAGGCGGATGAAGAAAGACATAGTGCAGTTTGTGGCTAGGTGTCTCAATTGTCAGCAGGTCAAGTACGAGCACCAGAGGCCAGGAGGCTTGTTTCATCAGATGCCTATTCCTGAGTGGAAATGGGAGCGCATCACCATGGACTTTGTGGTTGGGTTGCCTCGGACTTTGCGGAAGGTAGACGCGGTTTGGGTCATTGTGGATAAATTGACCAAATTGGCGTATTTCATTCCTGTGGCTACTACTTATTCTACGGAGAGGCTGGCCCAGATTTATGCTCGGGAGATAGTCCGGTTGCACGGTGTGCCGGTGTCCATTAAATCAGATCGAGGTCCTTATTTCACCTCGCACTTTTGGAGAGCATTGCACAGTGAGATGGGCACTCAGATAGATCTCATCTCAGCATTTCACCCTCAGACTGATGGTCAATCGGAGCGTACAATCCAGATTTTGGAGGATATGCTCAGGGATTGTGTGATTGATTTTAGCGGTCAATGGGACCAGTTCTTGCATTTGGCAGAGTTTGCATACAATAACAGTTATCAGTCCAGCATCGAGATAGCTCCATTCGAGGCTTTATATGGTCGGCGATGTCGTTCTCCGATTGGGTGGTTTAAGCCTGGTGAGGCCAAGCTATATGGTACAGATCTGGTGAGAGATGCCTTGGAAAAGGTGAAGATTATTCAGGAAAGGCTCCGTACAGCTCAGTCTAGACAGAAGAGTTACGCGGATGAGCGGGCACGTGATGTAGCATTTATGGAGGGAGATAAGGTTATGTTGAAGATTTCGCCGATGAAGGGCGTTATGAGATTCGAGAAGACGGGAAAGCTAAGCCCCAAGTTTATAGGCCCTTTCGAGGTGTTGAGGCGAGTTGGGGAGGGTGCTTATGATCTCGCTTTACCTCCAGCCTTATCGAGAGTTCATCCGGTATTTCATGTATCCATGCTCCGGAGCTATAATGCTGATTTCTCTCACGTGATTGATTTCAGCACTATTCAGTTGGATGAGAAGTTGGCTTCGAGGAGGAGCCAATCGCTATTATTGACAGGCAGGACCGCCAGTTGAGGTCTAAGAGAATTTCTGCCATAAAGGTCTAGTGGAGGGGCCAACCAGTCGATGAGGCGACTTGGGAGTCCGAGGAGGACATGCGGAGCAGGTATCCACAGCTATTCGGCACTTCAGGTACGATTCTACGTCCGTTCGAGGACGAACGATTATTTTAGAGGGGGAGATTATGATAACCCAAAAAGGGGTCATCTTATGAGAACCTAATTTTTGACTATGTTCCGAGGCCCTGAAAGCCTCCGTTAATCTCACTCGATGTGCGTGCGCAGCCCGGGCGCGTAGCTAGGAAGCCTTTATGTGAAAACTTGATTAAGAGTTAAATTTTTGATAATTAATTGAATAAAGTTGACTTTGGTCAACATTTTTTGTAAACGAACCCGGATCCGTGATCCGACGGTCCCGGAAGGTCCGTAGGAAAATATGGGACTTGGGCGTATGCCCGGAATCGAATCCCGAGGAACCAAGTCCGAGAAATGAATTTTTAAAGAAAATTGTTTTATGAAAATATTAAAGGCTTATGAAAATGAACCTTGATGAGAAACCTGTGCTGCCAGGACCGTATTAAGATTTCGGAGCCGGACCAGGTTCAATATGTGTTATATAAGTTATCTATGATATTTGGTAAGAAACGGACTTGATTTGATTGGTTTCGGATCAAGATGAGGAAAATTGGAGTTAATGAAGTCTTGAGGTTTGTAAAGGATTTGAAATTTGGCTTGAAAGGTGAGTTTATTTTCTCGAGGTCGGAATGAAATTTCGAGACCGGGAAGAGTTCTGTTGTGTCATTTATAACTTTCTGCAACATTTGAAGTCATTCCGAGTAGTTTAGGCCGGTTCGGCGCGTTGAAGTGAATTCTAGAATTTCAAGTTCTTAAGTTTTGATTCAATTTGGTTTTGGGGTTGAATTCTGAGTTTCGTTGTTGTTATTGAGGTTCCGGAAGTTCGGGCGAGTCCGTATCATGAATAGAGACTTGCCGGTGCTTTTGGACGGAGTCCCGAGGGGCTCGGGTGTGTTTTAGACCCCCGGGAGCTAAGTTGGAAAACCAGAAAAATCTGCTATCTGGTTTCCTTCTCAGAGATCACAGAAGGTGGGTTGCGATCGCGGAGAAGGATTTTGCTGGGCTAGTGATTGTTTACTGCGATCGCAGAGGTCTGGGTTCCACACCTTCGCGGTCGCAGCCCATTTCTTGCGATCACATAGAGTCGCGTCTGGGCCGGGTGAGTTTGTTCTTCGCGATCGCAGGACCCCTGCCGTGATCGCAGAGGTCTTTCCAGTTGTTCTTCGCGATCGCAGGACCCCTGCCGCGATCGCAGAGGTATGGACAGTTGGCGTTCGCGATCGTAGGCCCCTTGTCGCAATCGCGGTGAAGGAATCACTGGACAGTTTTATAAAATACGGGACTTAGCCTTGTTCCTCCATTTTCATC